>VDFB02281492.1:1081598073-1081711588 GCA_007258455.2 Sequoia sempervirens
CTCAGTTGGAAGCCATGAATGAAGAAATAGCATCATTAGAAAAGAATGATACTTAGAGTTTGGTGCCCTTGCCTGAAGGCAGAAAAGTTGTTGGCTGCAAATGGGTATTTAAAGAAGATTAGATGCGGATGGCGGTGTATGGGAAAGTACAAGGCAAGTTAGTTTGCGAAGGGTTATTCGGAGTAGAGGGAATTGATTATGGGGAGATTTTCTCTCCTGTAGCTAAGCTAACGTCTATCAGATTTCCTTTGCCACTTGCAGTAGCGTATGACTTAGAGGTCGAACAGATGGATGTGAAGACAACATTTCTTCATGGTGATCTTGAAGAAGAAATCTACATGTCCCAGCCTGAGCACTTTGTTGAAAAAGGTAAAGAGAAACTGGTTTGCAAGTTAAAAAATTCTCTATATGGGTTAAAGCAGTCACCTAGAATGTGGTACTAGAAATTTGATACTTTTTTGTCTTTGGGATTTGTGAGATCAAAATCTGATCATTGTGTTTATTATAAAGCTGAAAGTGATCAAGTTCTTATTATTGCTCTCTATGTTGATGATATGTTGTTCATAGGCAATAGTAAGCTAATGATTTCTGATCTTAAGTCTTAGTTGTCTGCTAAGTTCGAAATGAAAGATCTTGGTGCAGCAAGGTATATTCTGTGGATAGAAATAACCAGGGATAGGAATAGTAGAAAACTTTGGCTAAGTCAGAGTAAGTATATCAAGACTGTTCTAGAGAGATTTTGCATGAATAATTGCAAGCAGCTAGTTGTTCCAGTTTTGCATGGAACGAAGCTATCTGTTGAAGACTGTCCAAAATCTCCTACTGAGATGGAGGACATGACCAGTGTACCCTATGCTAGTGCGGTTGGCAGTCTCATGTATGCAATGGTTTGTACAAGGCCAGACATTTCCCAAGCAGTGGGAGTTCTTAGTCAATTTATGGCTAATCCTGGAAGGACACATTAGGATGCTATAAAGAGAGTTTTCAGATATTTGAAGGGCACTTCAGATTTTGCTTTGTGTTACCATGGGAACCTGGTTGAATCACAGAGGACTCTCAGTATTCAAGGCTATGTGGATTCTGATTGGGCAGGGGACATTGACAGCAGGAGGTCCACCAGTGGATATACTTTCATGTTGAATGGTGGTGTAGTGAGTTGGATGAGTAAGTGGCAGGCTGTAGTCGCTTTGTCCACTACAAAGGTTGAATACATGGCAGCTACTCATGCTTGTAAAGAAGCAGTTTGATTAAAACATTTGTGTTCTAACATTGGTTTTGATGCATGGAAAATAACTATTTTTTATGATAGTCAGAGTGCAATTTGTATGGCAAAGAATCCTACTTTCCATGCCAGGATGAAACATATAGATGTACAGTACCACTTTGTATGAGATATGGTGGAGGATGGAAAGGTTAGTTTAGAAAAGCCTGATACTCTGGAGAATGTTACAGATGCATTGACGAAGCCAGTGAGCATAGACAAGTTCAGGTGGTGTGCTAGTTCAATGGGCCTTAGTGCCCATGATTTTCATTAAGTTTTGTTGTGCTCTGGAGGTGCTTATGTGATCTTCATCAAGTGGGAGATTGTTAGAAATATGTGTCTCAATCCCATGGGCTAAAACCTCTATTGGATCCAAGTCGGTGTGACATATTCTATGTTTGGCCGACGAGCATATTTGTAGCCTTATGTTTTGTACAGGTCGTTGTGACCTTGCAGAAGTCTTGCCGAACGGTTACACATTGGAGTCTTCACTGTGACATTTCATTCAGTATAACCTCTCACCACCCATGGAGATCTCTGCTCGATAGGCTATTCTATCGTATATTGGGGAGACCCTTGGCCCAAAGGCTTAGTTCGGGGTGAAGTCCCAGTGATAGCTAAAGTCTCGCCGATAGTGTTTTATGTTGAAGCCTTCAGGGAAAGTCTTGGGTGTTCGGTAAGAAGTCTTACCAATAGGAATGTCTCTCTGACAGTATTCACTCAGGGTAACCCAAAGGTCTTGGGGAGAAGTCTCAGCGAGAATGGAATGTCATGTCGACGAGGATACAACTGAAGTCATCGGAGTAGCTCAAGGTGAACGGTATGAAGTCTTGGTGACTCGTGGGGTCTTTCCAATAGTAGTATGGCTTTAGAGTAACATAAGAGAGCCCGATGAAACCTCTTGGCGAAAGACGAATGTCTTGCCGACCATTCGGTGCTCGATGTAACTTAAAGCCTTCAGAGTAAAGTCTCAGCGATGAAGAAGTCTGTTGTCGGTATGACTTGAGAACTCGGTATGAACTCTCTACAAATGTGATAAGTCTTGCCGACTATTATTTGGTGCTTGGTATAACTTGAGACTTCGGTGGGATGTCCTAGCAAAAGTGATAGTCTCACTGATATGCATGTTGAGGTCGATACAAGTTGTAAGCTTGGTGGAACCTCTTGCCGATGGAGACGACTCTTGGCGATAACGTGTAATTGGGTCTTGTGGCATCGGGGAGACACTTCTTGTGTCTCACCGACATGCCAACACAGTTGAAACCTTTTAACTGTGTGAAGACTATCCTATGTGGCTTGTAGTCGACCAATTAGAGAAGCCAAATGGGAACCATTGGAAGACAGTTTGTTGTGGCAGTTCTGAGAGGAAGCTCGATAGACAGGGGTGACATGAATATAGTCTGGAATAGAATATGATGCTCGGTTAGATGATTTGAAGGATCAACGGATTGTTCTGTGGTTGTATAATCAGAGTGATTTCTATTCTGTAAAGATTGTAACTTGAAGGTTCCTATACAAGTTTGATCATTGTGAAAGCTGCTAAAATATGACATCAGAAAGATAAGTCTGATATTTGTATGTAATCTCCATTACTGTAATAAAAAGTGATTTCTCTTGGTGTGGTGGGTTTTTCTCCCGTAAGGGTTTTCCCACATATATCTAGTGTTCATATGTGTGTGTCAAATACTTTGTTTCTGTTATCTCTTTCATGTGCATCTTAATTGGACAGTAATTGTAATTTTAAAAGGTATCTCTGCATTCTTCCCTGAGGTTTTGACGTTAGGAGAGCTATTTCCACATCTAATTTTCCTTACAATATTCCCTATCAAATCAATATCATACACGGATTGTCACATCATTGGCTATATGCGTCATCTTTGTGCATCATCCTTTTTCAGTAGGTATGATCTCAAGTTTAAATATTAAAATATTTATTGGTGTTTGTTTGTTAAATATTTAGTGCTCGGTTTTGAGCTGGTGGTTCTTGCTAAACTAGCAAGGCTTAGGGGGGTGAGCACGTAGTTTCCACCCTACCATCAGGGAGTGTCGCCTTTCCCGAGCAGATCCACCGCCAAGTGACAACACATTTTTTATTTTTATTTTTTTAAACCTTGCACAGATGGTCATATGGAGCAACCAGGAGCGTAAGGATCTAGTGCTTATTTTTTGACCCCTGCAACCCAAATAGGGTAGTTTTTTTCAAAACAACATAACTTTCTACTAGGGTGTCAAAATTTTGCAAACAAGATATTGACGAAAAGTTGGTTTTGAGCACTTCATAGTGGTGCAAGCCATTTTTAAGATTTTTCCTCAAGTGAATTTTATTCCTAGTTGAAGTCAAATTTTTATTTTTGGACCTCCAAGCTCATAAATTTTTGTCATGATATTTGATTTTTGTGATTATTGCAATGTTGGTAAGGTATGAAGGAGCTCTACATTTCTATTCATCCACTTCTAGATTCATTCCCAACTATCCTTTATTCATATTTATGTAAATTTTCATTTTGGTTGATTACTTGGACATACTGCAACTTGGAGAAGTTTTGTCCTCTTGTAAAGGCTTCATTTTTAGTGTAGATCATATTGGGAAATATTACTTTCAGTTTGAGGATCTCATTTTGAGCTATTGTTGTAAAAAAAAATTCTTTGATCCATCTTGGCATTGTAAATCTAGAACACAATTCTGGCATTGTAAACAGACTACATATAAAGTGTCACATCATATTATTGGGGTATTCTTGATTGATTGATTTGGGGGGGTGGGGGTAGGTCTCTTGGTGCATTGCTTTGATCTCTTTTCTTGTGTTCTTTTGTTTTCATGGATCGTTCTAAGGTTCCTTTTCTAACATCATATAACTATTCAACATGGCATCAAAATACATGGAGCATTCTAATGAATGAAAGTCACTCTCTATGTGTTGAAAATAAGGTACCTAAACCTACAGATGAAGATAAAAAGATAAAATGGATGATTGAACATATCAAAACTCTTGGATGTCTTCATGAACTAGTTTCTCAAGATTTTTTGTTCCAAATTGAATCATGTCAAAATTCTCGTGAAGCTTGGGTCAAATTTAAAATATTATATGGTAGTACAGATGAAGTAAGAGGCTATCAAATTGATAATGAACTAACGAACCTCAATCCTAAGAACTTTGAAAACATCCAAGACTACATCACTTATGTTAATGATCTAAGAGAGCAATGTAAATCATGTGGAATTGATGAGAAATTCAATTGGTCTACAATACTTTGAACAAACTTGGTCCTGATTATGCTACCTTTGTTTCTAGCTTTCATACTCATAGGTTGACTATGGGGTCTATATATACTACACCTTCATTTGCATCATGTTCTAAGATGTTAATACATGAGAAATAAAAGCTTATCTCAATGGGTCTCGTCAAGTCTTCTAAATTTCAAGCATTGTTGGATAGTTAGGTGAAATAATCAGAACATATTGATAAGAAACATAATAAATCAAAGAAAAATACACATGCAGATCAATAAAAGAATAAATCCTCTTCCACAGATAAATCATCTAAAATGGAGAAGTCTACTTGTTCCTATTGCAAGAAGCTTGGGCATGACAAACATTCTTGTTATTAGAAGGATATTGATGAGTTGAAACATCTTCTCAAAAAGAATTAGATTGATTTTCCTTGTAGAATGTCTGATTCATCATCTTCGTCTTCTTCAAAACAATCTAATAAGGAAAAACATAAGAATACTATAGGTAGATATTTTTGTGCTTTTTCAAGTCATAGATCAAGGAGATGGCTTCTAGATTCGAGAGCATCTCATCATATGGAATCTTCATAGTCTATATTCTCTTTTTATGAGCCTTGTACTATGTCTCCAATTTTTATGGGAAACAATACACATATGAGTGTACTTGGGAAGGGGTCTATTGCTTTTGGGGAGGGAACTTTCAATGATGTTTTGTGTGTACCTCATTTGATGAAAAATATTCTTTTGATATATCAAATTACACATGGTGGAGATGGGAGGATTGTGAAGTTCCTGGTTTAATCATCACTAGAGAGTTGGAGAGTAGAGAGATTCTTGCTACTGGGATGGTTGGTCATTCATCTTAGTTGTATACCTTTGCAGATTTTGCTTCCGATGGTGACATTGTTCCTTCAATTGTTAATCACACTTCTAGTGTGAACCATGACTCAAAGGAGACATTTGACTTCTTTAACTTGGGAGTTCTCACATCATATCCTATTCTTGAGCCTTGCATTTCATCTCCTCCATCTTTTGTTGCATTTGATGATACTCATGTTGGCACATGTTTGGCCTCTTGTGATTCAGTGCAGCAAGATCGACATTGTCTTCCAGCTACATCTACTTGGGATGCATACTTGATAGACATTGGTGGTTTGTTTTTTGAGTCCCATATTTCAGATTTTGGAGACACCATTGAGTGCTTACATATTTTTTATGGAGATGATTCTTCTTTATTGCCAGGGAATACTTTCAACCTCTTGTTCATTCTTTACATGATCACTCTTCACAACTTGACATGAGTGTGGATACTTTTAGAATAAAAAACGGAGGAGGCTTCTTTGTCTTCAGAGGAAGAATCTTTGTCTTTGGAGTGTCTTCTATATCTGTCTCTAGGATATTTTGGATTGACATCTTTAGTTGTATAGCCTAGAATGCATGTTTAGAGTTTTTCAACTTTCAAAATCGTCATGGAGACACTTTCAAGCATAGTTTAGAGACATCACACATCATTTTTCATCCCACATCTTCCTTTTCAAAATGGGAAGACATCCTACATATCATCCTAATTTTATTTCTTCCTAAGGGGGGAATTTTATTCAATGAAATTTGATCATCTTCAGTATTCGATGTCAATATTCTACCATTGTAGGAGACTCACATTTGAGGAGGGTTGCATGGTCTCTCTTCTTATCTCTTATGGGGGGGTCATTTTCCTCATATGGGGTTTTGTCCCTCTCATATATCATTAAGAGTATTTTGCACTTCATCTCTATTTTGGGGAGGATTTTTATCCCTCTGGGTTTTATCCTTTCTCCATTTGTGAGAGATCGCATTATATATACACATGGGTTTATAACATGGCCTCATAGCAAGGACCCGTCCTTGCATCTTTGCATAATAATCGACTCCCTAATTTATACTTAAGGGGGGTGTTAGTGTAAATAGGTATTTTACCTATCTACGTCCTATTTACATGTTAAGTCCACTTAGGTCCTAGGAGGGAATCTTTCTAATTAAGCATTAGTTGTCACTAGGGTAAAAGTACAAACTTGTTTCACACTTTGGGCCAATTGTACAAATTCAAACAAACTGGTTTTGGCCTAAAGGGTTTCGGCCAAATAGGATTCGATTGAAACCACGTGGTGTCGACATGGTGCCTACATGGCCTTGCCATTTAGGCAAGTAGGTTTCAGCTGAAACATACTCGACCAAATACCTTCTGACTGAATAAGGAAGATATAAAAACAAAAAAATATTGGGCCCAAACATTTTGCTTGTTCGCTTGAAGAAGTTGTGGTCGGAGGCAGCTTGAGCGAAGATCTTATCTACAAAAGCGAGTTCAATGCCAGGTTTCATTCATTCAGTTTTTTGCATTTCATTTTTGAAGTGCTTGTTTTGTTTAATGACCAACTAGTTTGAAGTGAAAAATGTGTTTTATTTAAGCTTCCTTATGCAGTGACTGTTAATTAGGGATTTTTTTGGGGGTTTTTTCTTTATTGTAGTTTTCTTGGTTGAATATTGCTTTTCCCATGTTGTTTTTGATAGGGCCATCTTGTGTACTCATATAAGGGTTTGAGTTCCGAATTTATGGTGTTTTTGTTCCCTGTGAGGGTTTATTTTTAGAAAAAATCAAAAATAAATTTCTAATGTGCAGTTTATACATAAGGAATCTTCATAACTGTGACATGCAAGTTTTTCTTATGAATCTGCGACATGCAATTTTTGGCTTAGTTGTGAACTGAAAAAATAGCATTAGTATCCTTGCACCTATCTAGATGGATCTTTCTAATGCTCTGAACAAGAATCCTTAATAACTATGAAATAGGTTGAGAAATAGAATTAGTATCCTTGCACCTATCTGGGGTTTTCAGGATAAGGGTTAATTTTAGATCTTCATCTATTCTTTATTTCTCAAAATTGTTCCAATGCTTAGAACAAGTAGCCCTAGATCTTCCTTCCAGACATTGAACCACAACCGTGTAATTCCATATTCTATATGAATTGCACACCATTTTAGAGTTTGTTAAACTCTGTTTGCATTTTTTTTTGTGGTATGCAAAATAACTTGCAAATACTAATTAAGTGGAGTGAATCTATCTGGTAACAAAATTGATAAAAATGAACCTGATTTGTGTGTTTAGCTTCGTGGTAAATGCCTCCTGAGCTATTTTGTATTGAGATTATGATTTTACTGGCATAACCATAGCTCCTGAAGAAATGGGTGCTTGGTCTAAGCGCAGAAATCAAACTTTTCACTATTGACAGTTTGTTGGTCCATTGCTTTCATTACTTTTGTTGTAGGCTTTCCAAAAATTGTATTTTATTACAAAGCATTGACTATTTCTCAAATAGTTAAAGTATGAAAGCGAATTTCCAAGCTTAATAAATTCGTTGTTTGATAAAATAAAAAAACAAAGAAAGAGATTATGTCATTGACACTTAGCAAACATAGTACTATGATTATCATTAGTTTATTTTATTTATGATTTATTGATTTATTTTGATTTCTTATTTTGGCACTTAATTCTATTCCTTTTTATTTCTTTTCTTAGAGGGAAGACAAGAAAACACATAATAGAGGAGTAGATAAAAATGAATATAATATGCATGAAAAGTACTTAGCTTTAGGT
Source organism: Sequoia sempervirens (assembly GCA_007258455.2). Taxonomy (NCBI): domain Eukaryota; kingdom Viridiplantae; phylum Streptophyta; class Pinopsida; order Cupressales; family Cupressaceae; genus Sequoia; species Sequoia sempervirens. The sequence continues at coordinate 1,081,606,198 of VDFB02281492.1, forward strand.
TTGATGTAAAATATTGTGACATAGTGTATTTTTTGACTTATTGTGTTTAATGATTGGTACTATATCAAAAGACACGTCAAACTAAAAACCTATCTTTGGTGCTCTAAGTCATTTCCATGATTGTGAAAATGAACTCCCATGGTATGAATTTAGCACTATCCTCAAATTTGACCTATGTATGTGAATTCAACCTATTTGTCTCTATATTTCACATTTTCATTCATCTTGACATTTTAGACATATATCTAAAGATTGACAATTTTTACAAACAACTCTAGGAGCTTACTAATTGAGAATTTTCTCCATATGTTAAGCCCCTTGATCTGAATCAATAGTTTGAACAATATTGAAGGCAAAAAAATCATGCAATATTTTTAGGATGTGTATGTTGATGGAATGTTGGTGTATGTTTTGATTATGATGATATAATATAGAACAAAACACTTTAATTGATTTGTAGATTCTAGATGCCCTAATAATGAATTTGGTTTTGTCCTTTTATACAATGTATAGCACAGAAATAGCATATTGTGAACTAAAATCAACAAGTAATGAGTAGTTAGGAAGGGATTACCTTAGTCCTAAGATTAAATTTGAATTAAAAGCCTTAAGTTTCAATTTTGTGTTGTAGATTTAAGCCAAGTTCATCTTTGCACCCCCATATTTGACCCAGATGATGGAAAGGATAAAACATAAATTGAGCCTAGACTATTAGGATGTGTGAGGATATGAACAAGTTAGGTTCAAGTTCTTTTCCGAATTTTATAAAAAAATATGTCACTTATATGCTATTCATTATTAGGGACAACTTGGTCAATCTAAGTCCAAAATGAAAGTGGAAAAGTGCAAGGTATACAATTTTCACTTTTGCAATATTATAACAATGTTATAGAATTAATTAACTCTAGTGTGAATTTATAATATTGTTTTTTCTTATATTTGATTAATTTTAACAAAGAATATTAAACCTTTGGAATGTATATGAGGGTGAGGAGTTGTTGGTTGGTTCCTTGTGTCTTTGCATATTGTAACCACTTCCCTACAACACTTTCTACTATTTGACAATATTGTTCCCTTTGAATCTATTGTTTGACAATGAAGAAGAAAACTCAAGAGAAGCTATATGCATGACTTGATCTATTTCATGCCAATATGGAAATCCATAGTATCCTTGCACCTATCTAGATGGGTCTTTCTAATGGCTCATATTTTCTTTTTAAACATGTTTCTACTCATTATGAAGGTCATCAACAAGAAATAGAAAACTCTCCATCTCCTCAAAAGAACCCCATTGTTCCATACATCTCTAAACCTAACCTTATCATGTCACCTCTTTATGTTTCCCTCATAAATCCTATCTCTAATGGCATTCAATTCTCTAGTGCTTTATGCTCTTCACAACTCATTCACCCTTTCTAACATACAAAAATCTATCTATTGTAACGAATAGTGGAACATAAGTAGTTTACCTTTCACATGCAGATAATTTAATCTCCAATGTTTGGCCATAAAATGTGATGAAATTATCTCAGTGACACATGTTCAGTAGGATTTGTATTAAAAGAACAAGCAGAAAAACTTAAAAAATAAGTATAAAAAGGATTTGCTAAAAAATAAGATCAAAAGAGCACCCTCATTATATTTTCCTATTGCATTTAACTAATTGAAAAGGGAAGGGAACTTGATTGTAACTTGTAATAGGCTTGAAAAAGTGGACTCTTTGATACAGTTTGCAAATAAAATAAATTCAGTTCATGTAACCATCTCAAAATTGGACTTCATCTTGGTTCATAGTTTTGAATAATACAATTAGATATGCTGAAAGATATATTACACAACTAACTATAGATATGGAGAAAATAACTTGTGCTTCTATGTACAAGAAAACCAAACATAATGAAAACCAGACACATCAGTAGTTTACCTTTCACATGCAAATAATATAAACTCCAATGTTTGGCTATAAAAGGTGATGAAATTATCTCAGTGATATTGACTCTACTTTTGAGTCTTTATAGACACATCAATAGTTTACCTTTCACATGCAGATAATATAAACTCCAATGTTTGGTTATAAAAGGTGATGAAATTATCTCAATGACATAGACTCTACTTTTGATTATTTATTTGATGAATCATAGTCCAAGCAAATGAAACCCTTTTGTACACAAAATTGTGAGCATAAGAGAACAACTTAACCATATAACCTATGCTACTCAAAATATATGAAAGACTTAGAAATTAAGCAAAAGAGTTAGTAAACATTGATGAAAAAAATGAAATTTCACCAACACCACCCTTGTTGCAAAACGTGAAGCTAGTTATAGTAGAAATTTTGGTGTCTAAAACAATGTATTTTAGGATGTGGGCCTAGTAGAAATTATAGATATGACTTACAACTCTAATTTTACGCATTATGAAATTATATAGAGTTGTAACTTGTCATCCTAAACCACATATAACCTATGCTACTCAAAATCTATGAAAGACTTAGAAATTAAGCAAAAGAGTTAGTAAACATTGATGAAAAAAATGAAAGTTCACCAACACCACCCTTGTTGCAAAAAGTGAAGCTAGTTATAGTAGAATTTTTTGTGTCTAAAACAATGTATTTTACAACTCTAATTTTATGCATTATGAAATTATAGATTTGTAACTTGTCATCCTAAAATACATTGTTCTAGGCACCAAAATTTCTACTATAACTAGTTTCATTTATCCATTAACATAACTCCAATTACTAAGGGTAGTAATTGGAGTTATTAAATTGGAGTTATGTGAATGGATTAGTGAAACTAGTTATAGTAGAAATTTTGGTGCATACAATGTATTTTAGGATATGACTTACAACTAGATATAATTTCATTTAAATGCATGATTTTATGAATATGTTTAAGTGGTGCATTTAAATGAAATTATAGTCATACTCTTACATTAAGCTGTAAGTCATATTCTAAAATACATATTCTAAAATACATTGTGATACATTGTGCTAGGCACCAAAATTTCTATAACTAGTTTCACTTATCTATTCACATAACTCCAATTAATACCCTTCCAAGATTATTTCAATAAAGTATTTGATTGATCATTTATTGTATTCAATGTATACCATCATGGAGAATGATGAAAAGGGCCAATTATTACCCTTCCAAATTATTTTAATAAACTGTTATTTAATATTCTTTTGTATTTGATTGATCATTTATTGTATTGAATGTAGGAAAACTTGGGTTCAAAATGTAAATTTGTAAACTCACTCTTTGACCTATCAGCCTTCAAATGTAGTTAATTCACTTGATCATGGAAAATTGCAGTCAAATATAGAAGAATATTGAATAACAATTTATTCAAATAATTTTGAAGGGTAATAATTGGCCTTTTTGGATGCCTCACACTAAGAGAAAGTTTAATAGGTCATGCTTGGTGATGGTGTACATTCAATACAATAATTGATTAATCAAATACTTTAATGAAATAATCTTGGAAGGGTAGTAGTTGGAGTTTATGTGAATGGATAAATGAAACTAGTTATAGTAGAAATTTTGGTGCCTACAATGTATTTTAGGATATGACTTTTACAACTAGATATAATTTCATTTAAATGCATGATTTTATAAATATATTTAAGTAGTGCATTTAAATTAAATTATAGTCATACTCTTACATTAAGTTGTAAGTCATATCCTTAAATACATATCCTAAAATACATTTTGCTATGCACAAAAAATTCTACTATAACTAGTTTCACTTATCTATTCACATAACTCCAATTAATACACCCTTTCAAGATTATTTCAATAAAGTATTTGATTGATCATTTATTTTATTCAATGTATACCATCATTGGGAATGGTGAAAAAGGCCAATTATTACCCTTCCAAATTATTTTAATAAACTGTTATTTAATATTCTTTTGTATTTGATTGATCATTTAATGTATTGAATGTAGGAAAACTTGGGTTCAAAATTTATTTGTAGACTCACTCTTTGACATATCGGCCTTCGAATGTAGTCAATTCATTGAACATGCAAAATGCCAATCAAATATAGAAGAATATTAAATAACAATTTATTGAAATAATTTGGAAGGGTTATAATGGCCTTTTTGGATGTCTCATACTAAGTGAATGTTTAATAGGTCATGCTTGGTGATGGTGTACTTTCAATACAATAATTGATCAATAAAATACTTTATTGAAATATTCTTGGAAGGGTAGTAATTGGAGTTTATGTGAATGGATAAGTGGAACTAGTTATACTAGAATTTTGTTGCCTAGCGCAATGTATTTTAGGATATGACTTACAACTTATGTAAGAGTATGACTCTAATTTCATTTAAATGCACACCACTTAAATATATTCATAAAATCATGCATTTAAATGAAATTATATCTAGTTGTAAGTCATATCCTAAAATACATTGTAGGTACCAAAATTTCTACTATATAACTAGTTTCACTTATCCTTTCACATAATTGCAATTACTACCCTTAGTAATTGGAGTTAAATGTGAATGGATAAGTGAAACTAGTTATAGTAGAAATTTTGGTGCCTAGCACAATGTATTTTAGGATATGACTTACAACTTAATGTAAGAGAGTATGACTATAATTTAATTTAAATGCACCACCTAAATGTATTTATAAAATCATGTATTTAAATGAAATTATAGAGTTGTTTAAGTCATATCCTAAAATACATTGTAGGCACCAAAATTTCTACTATAACTAGTTTCACTTATCGATTCACATAACTCCAATTAATATCCTTCCAAGATTATTTCAATAAAGTATTTGATTGATCATTTATTGTTATTTAATATTCTTTTGTATTTGATTGATCATTTATTGTATTGAATGTACAGTGCCATCACCAAGAATGGTATTATACATTCACTTAGTGAGGCATCCAAAAAGGCCTAGATGTGTGTAATGACAAAAGGATAAACACTTAAGAACTCAATCATAATAGAATATCCTCTTCTCTAACGTGAAGTAGAATTGCACCACACATAATTATAGTGTATAATTGCTTATGGTTGATTGTAATTTGTAATTATCCTAAAATACAATGTCTCTTTAAATATAAGTTATGCATGATTATCTCCTTATCCCTACTTAAATAGATGCATTATACTTAATCATACACTCTTTTATCATACACTCTTATCCTATATTATACACACTTGTATGATTGTTATTTGGAATTTAGAGATACCCTGCAATTTTAAATGATAATACGTGAGATTCTTTGTTTAAGACTTTAAATTTCGTACGAAATTAGTAAAATTTAATCCTCATGTCCATAATTCTTAAAGCATTCAAGATTTATGTATTTATATGCTTACATGTTACTTTTACATGTGAATGTTTCATTAGGACATTTTAGTACCACTTCTTTTATAGGAAATTTTTTATAATCCTACTTTCTCCCTTTCTCCCTCTTTTTCATAGATAGTTGAATGAACTTAAAATTGTTCTTATTTTTACTTCATGATGTTCAAGCCACTCATTACTCATATTTCCTATTTTTTATAATTTCCTATGGAGCATCTTACTAGAAAAATGGTTATTGCATATTTTACTAAATTAGAGAAATAAAATAAGTACATATTTGTAATTTTTTTGTTTTAATTAAATTTGCAGATCTTTGTATTTATATAGATATGGTTGATGATCAGGGATCACATCATTCCACTCAGTCTCACCAACAAGCTAAGGCTAGATCTAATTTATATAATGATAGCATTAGGAGATTAGAGAATTATTTGAGATGTTTGGACCAAACAATACTTAACTCCCCTAATCTCCCTAATAGATCTATAGATTAGTTATCATTCAATAGGAGATCAATCGTATGATTCACACGATTCGATCTTATAATCCTTATGATGAGGTCAACACTAAGGAGTTTTATAGGTCCCTTACCAGCAGTGTTATTGGCACAAATAAAATTGCTTCTATTACTAGTAAAGTTTCAACACATAATGTGCACAACATGTTCCCTCATTATATGGGACAAAAGAAAGTTAGAGGATATGTTGTTACTAGATGTACAGATAAGCTTGTTGCTCCGTTTATATATCCCAGATGGTTGGAAGACCATCACATATGGTCTCATAATGATGAGTTGCCACTTTATTTTTGCAAACAACTATATGTTGAGTTTAATTTAGGGGTTGCAGTGGACTACACATATATTCCTTCACATGCTAGACATGGAAAATGGAGGTTTGCTGACAAACCTCAATTTAGACATGCAGATTTGTGACCACCCATCAACAAGAGGGCATTAGTTGGTCCAAACCTTATGGTTCTTCCAAAACATTTGGAACTAGCAGTAGCAGTAGGTGTAGCAGCAACACCTACCCGATCTGACCTTTTTGACAATATTGTCATGATTGCTACTCAGGTCGATCAGATGTCATCTGATCGTGTCGGTAGATAATTATTATGTTTGCGAATTAGCCTTCCTCCCACTAAGGCTACATCTACCAATTATGATCCCTACATTCATGCAAAGCTACCATCATCGTCAAATGTGGCCCAGATGAGTGAAGCCATTGTACATAATCTTGCTTTGGTTTCCATTGCTGATTTACTATCATCATACCATTTTATTAGTGATGAGTATGGGATTCCTTTAGATGTAGTAGCTCATATTAGACGGCATTTTGGTAGACATTCAGGTCAAGGTGAGGCGGCTTCACAAGATGATCAACATATTCCAGACCAGCCTATAGTCCCTAAGGTTACTACACACGATGTACATGGCACATACAACTCACTTCTCTTTGGCACTGTTCCTCTACCTGATACAGGTGTCCCTTATTTGACTATGCATTCTTGTGACATTAGTGACATTGGTAGAGTGCTCCAAGGTGAGACGCAAGTACTTTCAAATAATCAGATATATTTTGTGTTCTAAAAATTCACATACATATATAAAATAAAATTGACTTTAAAGTAGTTCTCACTCTTCATTGCAATATTGTATTTTTAAATTTCTAGCAAAATGAGGGTTTTCCACGGTTTGGAGATTTGGAGCATGCAAACGATCCTATGCATGGTACATTTGAGGTACATTTATAATATTTAAAGTACTTGATACATTCAAACATTGAAAGTACAAAACTTTAAGATGACTTTACATTTACACGTGTGCATTAAATTAATTAATTACTTTCTTGTGCAAGGAGGCGGATCAGGACATGGATCGGGGCATGGATTGAGACAAGGATCTAGAGAATCAAGACATGGATCTAGACAGGGATTAGGAGAGAGATCAATCCATAGTCATATTAGGCACCCTCCACTTTGATTTATTTTACATGCAAATACATGATTTTTTATACATTTTATATTGTGATTTGTCACATTATGGTACTTAGATGATGATCTTCACATGATTATATACATTTTACATTATGGTTTCACATTATGGTTCATCTTATTATGTTTTTTTTTTGTTAACTCAGAGGTATCCCCACGACCCAACCCAATGACCCAGCCTTCCTTGCCTTGGGCTTACATATTACCATGTTGGGGTCAGGAAGTAGCAAGCTGAGGCAAGACTAATCCTCTAGGGATGCACGCAACTACTCGCAAGCCACATGTATTGGGTGAGGCCGAACCTCGGACTCGAACCCAAGACCTCGGGGAGAAAACTTGAGATTTAAGCCTCCTCCACTATCTGTGCGAGCTTTCTGGCAGGGCCTCATCTTATTATGTTTTACAATATATATACATTTTACATTATGGTTCATCTTATTATGGAAATAGAAATTCTTGAAGCTAATTAGGGTTTTGAGTTGGGAAGCTTTAATATTAGATTGCTCACTTTTAATCTATAAAAAAATTGAATTAATTTAACAATTTTTGGTTCAATAAGGTAGTTGGGAATGGCGGGTTGAATATGTTCGAAGGCTAATTTACCAACTATGTTCTAAATGGTTTTGACAACTATTTACACATCAATTATTTAACATTTAACAATAAACATAATATTAATATTAAAAAACCCTAAAATAATCATATTTTTATTTAATTTTCATGTTGCATTAAAAATTGAGAATAGGTAACTTCCACATTCACGATAAATTCACTCAAAGTTATTGTGTCATCTTGCTTGAAATTTTTTGAACCCATTTCTATCCTTGAAAATTATAGGTCATCACTTATTAAAAAGATTTTAGAATTTAATGATCTATAATATTTAGAGATATTGATTTAGGTGCCTCTTTTCATATGAATTCACATAGGAAGTGTTACATAAATTATATATATAATATTATGGTGGAGAGGTCTAATTAGGTGAAAAAAATTATCATAAGATCATTGTTAAGGGTAATATAACACTAATTTTTAGTGATGGCACAATGAAGACACTATCTGATGTGTTGCACGTTCATGGTCTAGCCAAAGATCATATTTAAGATTTTAAGATGGATGCTAATATTGTGCATATTATTTATGATAAGATCATGGTTAAAAATTGGTCAGGGGAGATTTGGTTTTATAAAAGGTTATTAGGCATGGTAATTTATTTGGATTGGATGGTACTACTTAATCTAACTATGCCATGACTTTTAATCATGTAAATGAATTAGTTGATATGCCAATGTTTTGACATCAAAGATTAGATTGTATCTAGGTGAGAAAGGATCAAAAACATTGAAGAATAAATATGTAGGTGAGATTGTGTGTTTCATAAGCAAAATAAAGTTAAATTCTCATAGCAAAATGGATTTTACAGTTAATTTAAATAATTTGAATAATTTTGCAAACATAATTGGATTGTAATTTAATAGAAAATTATTCCATATATATAAAAATGGGGTAGCTAAGATAATGAATATAATATTAAAGGAAATAAATATTAGTATGTTAAGTTGTGTTAATTTGAAGAAAATTATTTGGGAGTAAGTTTTTAGTATTTTTTGTTATTTGATAAATAAGTTTCCTATTTCCATCCTTGTTGAAGAGACACCATACAAAGTATGGATGGGAAAAAATATTAAATTGCACATTTGGAAGTGTTTGGTTGTGAGGCTTACACTCAAACACCTAGGAAAAAATGCTCTAAGTTAGATTTCAATGTATATTTTTTCATTGGTTATGGGTAGAAAATTTAATGGTATAAGATTTGGAATCCTCTAACTTAGAAATTATTTATTCTAGAAATATGTTTTGTAGGGAAGTAAGTGATGGTGATTATATAATAAGGTTATGACATTGGATTAAATCTAGACACATAACTGAAGGTCTCTTACAGCTAGTCTAATTAAAACTTAAATAATGATTTGTATACCATACTTCACAAATTCATTTTTACTTTACTAAATCAAGTAAAATTTCATTTTAACTAAGCTGCTTGAGCTTAGTAAAGGATTAAATATTTATTTTTAGCCATAAATTAAATTTCATATTTAGATTTACATATAAATAAAATTCATTTAAAAATTAAAAAGTTATTTATAAATTGTATTATTCTATCTTTGATACTATGATGTTACATTCATTTCGATGAGCTAACAAGTATGTGTTTGTGATTCACAATGCAACGTAGGAAGGGAAGGGTTTTAGGAATTAAGTGAAGAGTGTTCTCAACTATAGTGTTTTTTATATCATCAAAAGTAAGATCAAAATTATGTGTTATAATTATGCACGAAAGATATCCACAAACATGCCGTTAAACTGACCTTAAGAAAGCTTTATAGGAAAATAAGATCACAAATAAGATCACAAAAAAGAAAGCTTCATGGGCTACTATTGAATGAAATTATTTCAATTCAACATAAAATAAAAATATTTTCAAATTTAGGTCCAAATGTTTATTTTTATTCAAAGGGTAAATGCTTTTGACCCGAAGCTATGAACCGGTGAGGTCACAAATGGGGGACCTCATCCCCAAATGTTACATGTATGTATTGTCATGGAAAATATATATGTACAAAAATATCTTAAAGTTCTTCGTACAGATAATTTGGATCCTCTCTATCTTTTATTATCTCTAAAATCTTTTCATGGTCTTCAATAAGCAACCTCCACCTTTGTTTGGCACACCCTCTTTTTGGTAAAGTTTCAAGATTTAATCTTGTTTCCATAACTAAATGACTATAATGTAAAACCTTTTGACCTGGCATATAATCAATAAATATAATGTCATTTGTATCTATCTTTGTTTGTTGATAGTATGTGCCTTCAACAACCACTGATCTAGTAGGATATTCTTGTCCATCACCATCTATCATTGATTCTGACAATTTTCATTTTGGTTGCGTACATCTTAGTAGATAGTAATATACACCTTCTACATTGTCAGGATCTACAAGAACAACAAAAATATCTCCTATACACACCATGTAGTAAACCATGCTCAACTTAGGTAGAATATAAATCAATTGTAAAAATAAAATTCAATTTAAAAATTTAAAATTTACCTGTAACAACTAAATCTGATACACATTCGTAATCAGCTGAATATAGAGGATCATAGATATCTACAATGTCATTATCTTCAAAAGGGTTCGATGTGTCCACTAATTGTTTTATTTCCCATAGTGAAACATACCCATCTCTAATATTCTCGCATTGTAGAGTATTTGCATTGTTCTCAATGCAATCAACACAAAACCATGATTTTTCTCTCAGTTGAATTACTGGAGGCCTACTATGTCCTACTATCATGATTTGATGCAAACTTCTAATACCACTAATTGTTTGACAATTAATAAGAGTTGATCGATCAATATCTGTAAATTTTAAAAATCCAATTAAAAAGTGTATAAAATTGAAAATCCAATTCATGTACACATTGAAATTCATAAAAAAAATTCATTTATGTACCTTTAACTTCCCAAATATCATGTGTTGTATATTGAGTCATGGGCAACAAATTGAATTTTGCACCATTCAACAATTTCATGTGCATTCTTATGGCATTACTTGCAAGTTCATGTTGGTGAAATGTCAAGTTAAGAGGTTTTGTAGTTGAAAGGAAAAGATGATCTCAAAAAACATAATTAGATTTTTTCTAAAAATCCAAATGGTGTTACCTGCAAGTTCGTGTTGGCGAAGTGCATGCTTCAACATGCTCCAACTCCATCATGCTCTCTTTTTCCATGTCCACTCTCATAGAAATTCCATAAAAAAAATTATGTCGGGTCTAATATGTTGTTGGCTTAACCAATTAATTTTTTTTGCAGACTTAAATTGTCCTATGACGTTACAACCAATTTCATTTAAAACCAAGATAGTAAAAATAAACTATATGTGTACAACTAATTAAGTTTGAACAAGTTAAGTAAACAAATAAACATATAATTTCAAATAAATTTAAATCAACACTTACCATCACATCAATCAGACCATATCCAGTGTTGTGAAGCATCTATTTGACATCGTCTCAAGTCTTCAAAAAACATTGCAAAACAATGGGCTACATAGCTTCTATCATGACATGTATCATCACTGATATAAAAGTGAGCCTCTTTGATGATAATTTTTTCATCTTTGCTACTTTGCAGACCATCCAAATGTTCTTTGACATGCCTATAACAAACTTGTACAAATACTGCAACTTGCTCTGAAGGATAATATTGACTTTGGATCTCAGTTTGAGGACTAAATGTATAGTTCTCAGAGAAATTAACAATAGAGAGAATACAACCCACTGGAAAGCAATTCTTTGAGTCACGAAATTTCTTAGCTTTCCATCTAGCACCATGATAATGTTGAATATGTGGATATATGATATTGCAAAATTTGTTCATAAACTCATTGTAAGACAACTCACTCTCTTTGAGAACAATATTTTTGGTCTCAACTCCTGTCTTTGTTGAGTATTTCTTATATTCAAATCTCTTCCACATAACTTGCATTGAATGATCATTATTGTCAACCTGTAAAAGATTCTTCAAATTTCCACATTCATTACATATATTTTTTATACACTGCACTTTCAATTCATCTGAATCTTCCGATTTTTCTCATAGAAGAGACTTCACAAATTGTTTTGTACTTCCAGGAATGACTATATTTGGATTGATTACTGCCATAGATCTTCTATCTGTCTGAAGGTGTAGATGAAATTCAACATGATTTCGACAACAAGTCTCACGTATCTTATTTATACGTACAAAACTTGGTCGTAGTCTCTTAAACATCCTTTGACAAATATTCACATCTAAAAATTCTTGCTTGAAAGCTTCAAAAAGCTCACTTTGAGTTGTATCTATAAAATGTTTCAGATGTGAAATTTTTTGACCATCTGCACCTTTTATTTGTATAGTGTCCCTTCTATTGGAAGAAACATGAGAGTGGTTGGTCCAATATTCAATCACATGTTCCTTTACATCTTCTGAGATTTTATCTTTTCGGGGAACCCTACAAATATTTACCCAATTATTCTCAAGATTTCCATCCAATCTATTTCTCTTTCTAATATATCTTTGAACAATTCTCCTAGAAACATTGAGTAATTCAAAAACTGCTTTAACTTGTCTCCTATGTGATAATTTCTTACTAGAAATTACTGTCATCAATGCTCTACATGCAACACTTAAATCAACAACTTGACTCTTGTTTTCAATAGAATTCAATGCTTCTTGCAAGTTTTCAACTATTGTTTTCTTTAATGATCTTGGTGACTTTTTCTTATTATCAGCCCCTAACAACTCCAAAACAGGGGTCATTTCTTTCCTCCTAAATAATTTTGCAAATAATTGTGCTCTTCCAACTATATACTTTTCTTCAAAATATTCATCCCATATTCTTTTACAGTGTAATTTTATTGTGCTTTCAGATAACATATCTTCAGATGAAATACTATTAAAAAGGGATTCCTCATCCATCTCTATAAGATATTCCATACCAAGGAAAATATTTCTATGACCACCTTCAGTTTTTCCTGGTACCTGTACTCCTTGGTCATCAACAATTTCCATGGGTTCTTCTTCAGAAGATGTTCCTTCATCCACATTTCTACTATCTCTTTTTTTATCATACAACTTTTTTCTTGTTTTTTTATTCCCCATCACAAATTTCTCAGGTTTGAATTTACTTGCATAAAAAATAACGTGCATTCAAAATTTTTGATGTTTGTATTGGATAAAATGTCCCCTAATATCATGGAGGTATGACTATTTTTCACTGTGAAAACAAGATGTAAACCCATCATTATGTATGTGGAAACTATTGTTTGGAATCTTCTCCTCTATGAGAAAGCCTGATTTGATAAAAGTGGATGATCCTAGTTGATAGGATATTTTGGCCTTATCATTCATCGTGCTCAGCTCTTCTTGATCATTTGGGATATCAATATGCATGGTATCTTTTGTATCTTCTTCTTTAACTTGATCTATAATAGCTTCTTTATATTCTTCTTTGATGTTATTCATGTCATTTGTTTGATTATTTGTGTCCAAAGGAGGCAAGTGTCTTTGAAGATATCTTGTAACCAGGTTGTAGATAAAAAGGGTCTATGATCTTTGATTTTACCATCGTCGTTTGTTTTGGGATGCTTAGATTCACTAGATTTAGGTTGGTCATTCATTGTGAGTAATGATATGTCAAAATCAGGAGGCATTTTTATTCCTTCGTCAGCAAGAGCCTTGAAGTATTTTTGTGGGTTACGTTTGACCACCTCTGTAAGAATTTTAGTGAATCTATTATCATTAAGAGCTTTGTTTATAGTGGATTGGGTTATTTATTCGTCCTCAATTTCACTTGTTTCACTAGTTGCAACACTAATGTGATCTTCCTCATCAAAGTATTTTCCCCAAGGGTTCCCTTCTTCTTGAAACATTTTTGCTCTTGTTCTATGGGTCATATGTGATTGTTTTGATCTTCAATATAAGGTAAGATAATGTATGAGACCTAAGAATAGGAAGCAATAAAAGGATATGATTCTAAGATGGGATATGAAAATGGTATGGTATGATATGACAAGCTAAGAATGCAAGAGCTCAACAGAAACTCTAGGTCCAAAGTTGGTTATGATGTAAAGGCTTTACTTCTGTTATGATGGATAGACACAAGGACCAATGATCAAGAGAGGGTATGTAGGATATGATGGACTCCAAAGGGATTTCCCTACTCAAGGATAATGGTATATTCCCTAACTTAAGGATGATGAACCCCAAGTGATGTGGGTGATAGATAGCCAATGGTTTGATTTCAAGACCTAGGAAGAGTAGTCTAAGTGCAAGCTAAAGGTTTGTTTGAGAAATAATGGATATGCAAGGGTGGAGGATATGCAAGGACTAGGTGGAATGCAAGGATTAAAATATCAGAATTGAAGGATGATGCCCCAAGAGATTTTAGTGATAGGTTCATGTTGGATGTTTGGGTTGTTTGACCTTTTGGGGTTTGTAAAGTTTGAAATGTTGCAAATTACTAAGTGTGATGTTTGTTTGAGAGTTATTTTTGAACATACATGCAAGACATAGCAGATAGAATGTTTTTTAGTTTGTTCTTGATTCAAGATGAAAAAAATCATGCACAATCCTAGGATTGGCAAGGACAATATTTGTTGAGTTCCCACTTGGATTTCTCCAGCTGCACTTATTCCTAGCAGATGACTTAGAAGCTTGGCCACACTAGCTCCCCCTTACACGACACTCACTTCTTGGGTCAACCAAGCTTCGAGTTCTCATGAATCTCCTGTGGCAAACTCTTCATCTCTACTAAGAACTGCAAGTATGTGGGATGGCTTCAAAGGTTCGACCTCTTGCACCAGCAAATAGAGGGATTTTGGCAACTACAACAAGAGGTGTCTAGTAAGGGAATCCATTCAAGTGGTTATACATGTGGCAAGATTAGCTCTAATAAGGAGAACTCCCAACCTACAGAGGTTACGCTCTACAGGGTTTATGGGGATTCACTTGTCGACATAATACATCCGCACTCGTGGTACTTGAACCTCAAGCACCCATTTTATATACTAGCTAGAAGTAGCTTGGCTTTAGCCTGTTACCGGTTGGGTTGTTCCCTTAGGGTGAGTACATTTTCCCACCAAGGCAGGCCCTCTAAAGGATTAAACACATACAAAGACGATGGGTTTGGTTTCTGATCACCAAGTTCACTCTCTACAAGGTTTATGGGGATTCACTTGTTGACATAACACATCTACACTCGTGGTACTTGAACTTTCCTCAAGCACCCATTTTATATACTGGCTAGAAGTAGCTTGGCTTTAGCCTATTACAGGTTGGGTCGTTCCCTTGGGGTGAGTACTTTTTCCCACCAAGGTAAGCCCTCTAAAGGATTAAACACATACAAAGATGATGGTTCTGGTTTCTAATCACCAAGTTCGCTCAAGGTGAGAGCATACTCCCTACCATCTCAAGCATAAAAAATAGTGTTCATTCATCCCCTAGTTAAATCTATATGGCAGAAGACAATTGTTCATTTTAAAGCACCAATTGAAATGTGTTCTAAGCTAAAAGACAATCGGTTTCAAAATCAAGTCTTTGATGAATGTCTTGCAAAACCACAGATTAGTAGTTTCTCAATATTAGTCTTTGACAATCGACAACTACAACACTTGTTAGTCCAAGCGTTAGCTCAAAATATTCATAGTAAAACACAATGAAAATATAAGCATGAACATAAAATAATCTAGCAACGAACATATAAGCATCAAAACAAAAAATAAATTAAAGAAAATTACCAAATCTTTTGTTTTAGATGCTTGATTTTCCTATTCAACTAGATAGCCTGTGACAAATGCAAATGATTAGAAAAGTATCTTGTTGTTCATATTAAATGCTCAGTGATTTAAGAGCAAAAAATAAATATAAAGTTTATTTAAAAAAAAAAGAAATAGTTCTTCATTAAAAAGTGGAGAAAAAATGGAAAAAACCTAAAAAATAGACTAATAAAAGCTGACTTAAATAGTTATTTCAATAAAAACTGGATGAAAAATGGGAGAAATCTAAAAAAAAAATTCAAAAAATTAGAAAGTCGGTCATTTTATGTTTCAAGAGAAATTGGATGAAAACGGAAAGAAATTGATGAAAATGGAAACAATTAAAAAACAAATTTGAAGAATCAATGTTTCGCCAAATAACATTTACGAACAGATTCAATATGGTTTAGTCAACACTATTCGGCCGACTAGGACTAATATATCCACATGGTAGGTGACATGGCGCAAAGTCATCATTTTCTCAAATTTCCATAAATTTTCAACTTCTACTAAATATTTCTTCAATCAAAATTATTTTAAAAATAAAAATAAAAATACCCTTTTGTAGAGCTCATAGTGTTGAATCCAAAAATATATATATTTATATTTTGATTAGTTTTAGTATATAATATTTTAAAATAAAGTAGGTTGTTCAAAGTCAAAAGAGGCTCACTTGAAATTAAATAAAAATAGTAAATCATCATAAAATAATTGGAAAATATATGATGCCCTAGAGGAGGCAATCCTCTTCAAAGGGTATATTTTTTTTTTGAAAATGAAAAAAAACAATAGTTGACGTCAACTGAAAACTATGAAATTTGGGTTAGTTTGACTTTAAAATGTTATTATGAGAAAAATATACATCAAAATTTCAATTTTTTTCCATGCCCTAGATATTGAAGTCAACTATCTGGGAAAGCAAAATAGAAGAAAATGATTTTTTTTTTTCTATTTGTTTCTTGACATCAACTGAACATCACTTTTTCTTTAAATTTTCAGCATAACAAAATCTGCTTTTAACTTGACTAAAAAAATATCAATTTTTTTTTTTTTAAATTTGAAAAATTACAGGAATAAACTTCAACAAAAGTTCTACATTTTATTAGTTTACGTCATTTTGAAATTCAAAACATAAATACCACGTTTATGTGGTTGAAGTTGAGAACTTTTTCTCATGTTGGTTGATTCCTTTATAAAGTGTGACACAGGTTTGTACTTTTACCCACTAGATCTTATCTTATCTTTTGGAAATTAATGCTTGTTTCCTAAGTTGTACTGTCACTTTTCCTCCTAAATTAGTTTAAGTGTTAGCAATGGATTTTAATAGATTACATATTAGAGTTAAGATAAATTCACAAGATGGCATGACACTAAAATGATGTGTAAACTACAATATGTAATATTTATACAAGGATTCTAAAGTAAATAATTAACATAGTAAATTGAATAACACATCCATATAATTCACTTAGATTAACATCAAAATCATATAGACAATATTCCCATTATATAGTAGCATCAATAGTTTTCAATACTTATCTAAATAACAACACTTAAAAAAGCCACTCTCACCCTAGGAAGATGTTAGTGGTATTGGATCTTGCTATGGAATAATTTAGGAGGAACAAAGCGTACTATGATGCTCTACACAAGTGTTGGTTCCCAAAGAACAATTCTCAACACAAGTGCACACCAAACACTAGCCAGGACCATCTCGGGTGTACGTTGTACCCTGAGTTGGACACACTTTGTGTGCCACCTTATCCAATGCCCATAGCTCACCAAACCACTTCCTTCTTCCTTGAATGTTTTGCATCCTTGAATGTTCTCCATCCTTGAATTTTCTCCCCCCTTTTCCAAGTCTCACATGCATGCTTTATACAATCCTTAAGGTGTGGTTCCAAACCATCACACCCTTTCACAAAGGTTGCCTTCTAATACTTATTTAAATAAATAATTTTTCTTCCCCTTTTTAATGAGTTTTATACATATTCTCTATTAACATTTATTTTAACCAAAAGGATCATAATATCCTTTATTTTATATTTCCCTTTTAATTCTAAAGGGTTATTTCATAACTTTCTCTTCTTTTGGTAAAAAAGTCACATAATATAAGTCATTTAATATTTGTTGGGGTGGTTATCTCATTATACAAGATTAAGACACATGTCAATATCTTGTCTAATTCTATCCCACATTTTTTTTTTATAAGAAAGGCATCATTTGTACATCCTAGACAATTCAGTTCAGTTGTGTAAGTCCAATATATCACTACAATCTTGAGTATTGCATAGTGGCCATATCTTGCATCCATTATTTTAAATATGTGTTCTTTCTTTTCACTCTTGTAGAAGGTTGTTTTTGGTTTTTATAGGTGATCCGAGAGGCTTGAGTCCTTCAGTGACTCTAACAGTACATAATTACCCTTAAAAGAGTTCATATCATCTTGAACACATATGCTCTAAAACAAAATTTTGGGGTAAGTTTAAATCCAACAAGGATAGAAATGCAAATTAGCTTGTTTCTATCAATAGGGTATTTTTAACAACTAATCTAGTCAAAACTATTGGAAGTTGAGCTGGTTGTTTTCCCCAAAAGGTACACCTATTTAGGAAACCATTACCATCCTAGATAAAGACCAACAGAAGGTTGTTAAACAATGTCACGAATCCTAAGGGGAGATGTTGGACACATTCCAAAAAAAAACATCTTCCAACATATATATCACCTTGTCATATACTCATAGGTAATTAATGATATAATATCATAAGGATACCTTTCTATGCAATACATTAACAAAACATTTACAAAGTTGTTGGGTTGATCAAGCCGAATAAAGTGAAGATGGAATATAAAATCTCATAAGACATCTTAAGCAACAAGATATTAGCAAACTATTACCACTCTAGATCACTTTATAAAGAAACATTAGTTCTTAACTTTCATTGTTGTAACTTTAATTTAATTCAGGGATAATGATTTGTTCAAGTAAATTTCTAGACATGATTATTTTTCTAGAACTGTGAGGGTACCCTCACATTGACAACCATGTAGGAAACCTATAAAAATGAAATGTACCATAACAATTATTGATGAGAATCTTATTATGAAATGAAATTGATACTATTAAATTGTGTAATGGAAATTCATTAATATAAATTTGCAATCTACGAAGTAGTCTAGATTTTTAGAGGTTATCCCCCCTTAAAAAGATTAACATGCCCCAATGTTTTATCCTAAAAGGGCCTATTTGGTTTCATATCCTATAAATATGTTATGTTATTCTCACCAACTCATTCCAAACATAGTGTCATTTGTCCAAATTTAAGATGTGAATCCAAGGACCTATGGGTTATGGGCCCATAATGTAACTTACATTAAACAAATATAGATGTTGATTTTGAAAAAACATTACAAGTATGCTAGATGTAGGCTCTATAAAATTTCCAATAGAAAGCATTTATGAATTTCGTTCTAACCCATTGTAATACTAGGATCCCTCTAAGAAAATAAAATTTAAAATGATGAAATACCAATTCTTGTAGAACAGAGTTGTAGACACTTAAAAATGACCTAGGCCTGCAAGCTCTATTTTTACCACTTTCGTCCTAACATAATTATGAAATTTAATTATGTCCTTGGTCCACATTCGACTATTAATTAAATAATTCATAATTATTTAATTAATTCATGTCCTTTTATTCTTCATGATTATTAAATAAATAAATTTTATTTATTTATTAAATACGTCATTAATTATCTAAGTCTTCCCTTATTTAAATAAATTTCTTAATTTATTTAATTATCTTTATTCATTTATTCTTCCTAATTATTAAATAAATGAATTTCATTTATTTATTTAATGTCACTAATTCTCATAATTAAATGAATTTATTAATTTATTTAATTATTAATCATATCTTCTAAATTAAATAATTATCTTTAATTATTTAATTGTCAAAATTAACATTTCCCCCATTTTAAATAAATGAAATTATTTAAAATGATCACATTCTTAATTGTCAGTTCATTTTAGTAAATAATCTGAAAAACAATTATTTATTATCCCACAAAATCCATATTTTGAATTAATTTAATTCAAAATGGTAATATTCTTCCAAAAATCAAGCAATTGAGCAGATTCTTGATTTTCCAAATCTGATCTTCAATTCAACTCTTATCTTCTTGATTTTTCAAATCTCACAAATCAGGCAGTCTTTATCTTCTTGATTTTCAAAAATCTTTATTTTTCTAATTCATTATCTCATCTATTCTCCACCGCCGATTTGATTTTCTCAAATGACATCTCGTCCACTCATTTAATGATTTTTCCCTAACCCTGATTAGGGATTATCACATTAAATCTTGTCCTCTAATTTTAGGTTTCTGTCAAAAGTCGATCTCGTTCGTCCGTCCAAAATTGCATTTTCTATAAAATGCCAATTTTGCTCACATTTTCGACTAGTCAGACATACGCTCATTCTCAGATATTGCAGCATTTTATTTTCGTATTGTGATTTCATCAAGTTTTAGACATTTCTTGGCATAGGCATTTTAGTCATTTTCTCATAGGCATAGACATATATTTAAAATCCTTCAAAGCTTGTTTAGGACTTCGTCATAGTCATTGCTCGTATATTCGATCTGAGGGCAACACAACAATCAACAAGTTAGAAGGTGCTATGAAGGAAAATTAAGGAAGCTTTGATAACAGGTATAATCATTTTATTTAGTTTCCATTGTGTTTGATAGTTTTCTTTGGGTTTATATGCTTTATTGATTTGATAATCTAACCTGAAATTTACCCCTAGATACATTGGTGAACTCGACGTCTTTGTTTTATGTTTTTCGTACGTTTTTTCTTTGTTTTCTATTGTTTTTTGCAGATACAGGTACGAACGTGCCGCATTTGATTTTTATCGTACCACATCTGGTGCGTCGCGACGCATTCGAAGGCTAAAACGATGCAATCGCTCTAAGGCGACACATTAGAAGTACATAACGCTACATTCGATAGAAACGTGATGCATTTTCCTGTCAAACTGCGATGCATTCGATCTATTGCAAAGCATCTGCCTGGTGAACTTTTTTTTCTTCCCTTTGACTTTCTGGTTTCTGTCTTTTTTTTCGTTTGCTTTCTATTTTCTATTTTTTTTTGTTCTGTTATTTTTTGTTTCACATTCTATTTTTCTCTTCTACCATAGGTGTTTCGTGTTACTAATCCAGGTTTGCAGCATGTGGCGTTGGAATTTTTTGTGGGTCAAAGGCATATATTCAAACTACTGACATGTGATTTTGCAGTTATGTGTGTCGAAGATTTATCTCTCAAACCACTTGTTTGCAATTTTTAATTTAGGAACATTTCCTTTGGTGCTCTAAAATGAACTCTATTTGCAAGTGTTTGATTGTGTTTGAACAAATGGTAGGTGATTATTCTCTCACCTTGTGAAAACTTGGTGATAAAAAAACCAAAGTATCCTCTCCCCTTGCACTTTTGGGCGATCTTGGGTGTAAGAGAAATGTTTACTGACTCTAGAACTTGGGCCTGTTCTGGTGGGAAAAAGTACTCACCTCAAGACAACTCAGACCGATAGCACCCTGAACCCAAGGGACTTCCAGTCGGTATATAAAAGTGGATTCTTGGGGAAAGCCCAAGAATCATGTGTATGGTTCTGACAAGATGGATCCGAAAGGGGACTCTCACCGCATGGATCATGCCCTATGAACGGAATGCCCTTACTAAACACCTATTGTTTTAGAGGCCAACCATTTTTCAGCCGTTGCTTGGTATAGTGCAGGGTATAGTATCATGCCCGAAGACACTCACTACTGATCCCCTTGAGTAGAGATAGCAATTCTTGGGAAGTGATGACCCAAGAATCTGAATTTGGTGTGCCTGTATAAGTGTGTGCAAATAAGGGAGTTTGTGCCACCAAACTTCTAAGCTATCTGCTCTCGAGAAGGAAAGGTGTTTAGTACCAATCCGAGGTATATTGGTGGGCTATATCAAGTATACAAACCCTTGGCCTATTAGCCTATTAGGATTGTGCTTGTCTCATGTACGTTTGCATACACCAAAACATTGTGCTTGCCAAGTGTTTGTTGGTTACTTAAACAAAACAAACAACACCCAAACATTAGGAAACAAATCATCAACATTTCAACAATTCGGGTTTTCAACCACAAACATAAAAAAATTGACCTTTTAATATTCTACACCGCATTTGACAAAACACAATCGCTCTGTCGCAACACATTTTCCAAATGTTGCAACACATTTGATCTGTTAAACCACATTTGATCTCAAAAACACCGCAATTGCTTGTGTTGTGATGCATCTGAGTCTCACATAACCGCATTTGTCAAACTTTGTCACATTCGTCAGTTCCAGAGCCACATTCACTTAAACTGAAACGCATTTGAAATACTATGATGCATCTGAGGTCTCAAACGAGGCATTTGCCTGGCAGAAATAAAATCTTCATACCAAGTCCAAACTGAGTCTAATCTTTGTCAATCTCTTGTCAGACACTGTTTCCAAGAGGATTCCATCACAAACCAACCTTGAAATTGCTCAAATTTTTTTTAATTTTTTTTATCATTTGACCATCAGTTCATATTCTTGACCATAGGCTTAATCTTTCAAATGTCAGTTGCATACATTAGGCATTATCTTGACCCTAGGTTTTCATCCTTGCATACTTTGGATTAGGTTAATCTCAACACAACTTGCAACATCATTATTTTTGAAACTAGGTTATCTTGGACTTAATCATCCTCTCTTTTTATCGGCCATTGCCCCTTTTGTGAGAGTTTCCAACTCAATAGTCTAGTTAGGAAAAATCACTATTCATCTTGACCTTGTCATTTTGTCATTTTCAACAAGTCCTTTAGTAACCAAAATTGAAAACAAAGATTGAGCTTAGAAGTGTTTAGGTATCCTTTTCTCCAAATTGCATTCTAGTTTATACCTTGCATACTTTATTCCCAAAAATACAAAAATATTATTCATCCTAGTCGTCATTTTGAACCTAGACCTTGCATTTATCATATTAAGTCCTTAGTCAACATTATCATCTTAGTCCTCATTTGACATTTTGGCTTTGAAAACCTCATCATCTTACATCAATCATTTCCTTAGACAAATGTCATCATCACCTAGTCATCCTAGTTGGCATTTTCTTTGGAAAACATAGTCTTGCATTGTCATCCTTTATCGAAAATCCAAAAAAAAAAAAAAAACATAGGCTAGCATCATCCTCGCATTTAGTTTTCATTCTCGTCATTTTCATTTGAGCAATCTCATTTTATGGTGGAAACTAGACTCCAAAGACAGAAACGACAAATGGCAAATTTTGGACAAAACTCCACTTCCAATGTTAACAATCACACGTATGACCCAAATTGGACATTTGACGACCCATTTGACAACACAAATAATCAACCTCTCACGACCATACCATCATCATCAAACAGTCCTTTTGAACCATTCTTACGTAAGGATGAATATGGACAAATACTTGAGGAAAATCTAGAGGTAGCAGCACAAGATCCAGAGGCGGCCTACTTTGTAGAACAAATGGTCTTATATGACAGAGACAGATATTTTACCATACTCTTAAGTCAAGGAGCTAAACTACCTCATGGTTTCGACATTGATACCTTGAGATAGACATCTCCTGTCAATAACATCAACAATATGCATAACATGTCAAATAGTGGTCAACCTCTAAACACCACAAGCAATACCTTTTTTGATGCTACAACGACTGTGAGTGCTACCTCCAACATTCCAAACAACTCCAATTCAATAAATGCTACATCCATTGGAGGATCACAATCTGTCACAGTTCCCACAATATCCATAACACCGTCACAATCGGCTAGAACCACCTTTGCGTCCTCAGCAATGTGGGCAAGTTATTCCAATCCTCTCTTTAACCACTACGGTAAATGCCACGGGGGCATCATCAAGTCATACAAATCCTCCATTGACAACTACATCTAGTACCATGAGTACATCGTTATCATATCCTCTCATTGGTATCTCACAAAATCCTTTAGGTGGAGGTAAACGATGTATCTTTATTCAAGGACAACAACAAAATGTTAACGCGTCAACACAGCTTCATGCCACCACCTCCCAAGGACAAAATATGACCATTCCCCTTGTACAAACCCAACAATTTGGACAAGGCAGTCAACACACACAACCTATGGCATCATTCACACATCAAAATATTAATGGTCTCCATATTCCCCAAATATTGACCCAAATGGTTGGGGGACACATCCCAACATACTCATCCCATATTCATACCCACCAACATGCCCCCAATCCAAACTTTCAATACCAACAACACGCCAATCAAAACACATCACACATGTCACAACAATCCATCCCTCCACAATACACCAATATCCATGCACAACAAATGGGGACCTATGGCGTACCAATCAATCCTATGTATGGGACCACAAATGACCCTATAATCGATGCCTTACAAGCAAAATTGATGGGTCTAGAGGAGACCATAGAAAACATACAAATATCTAGCAAAAAATCAGAAGTGTCATATGATCTATCCGTATATCCCTTCGACATGAATTTATACATGCCACCATTTCCTTTGGGATATGTGTCACCTAATTTTACCAAATATAGAGGAAATACAAACCCCATCGAACATGTTCATGAATTTGCAACCAACTGTATGGACGTTGTCTATGAACAAACATACTTGATGAGAATTTTTTCTAAAAGTCTTGTAGGTCTTGCCCTTGAATGGTTCTCCATGCAGAAGGATATCCAAACATGGGTTGAGCTTAAACAAAAATTCATAAAAAATTACGCGTACAACATTGACATGAACACCTCTATTACTAGCTTATGCAATCTCATGCAAGAGAATGTTGGTGAAAAATTCATCCCATTCTTCCAAAAATGGAGAAGTCTAGCTAGTTGTTGCCACATCGACATACCCAAAAAGGAAAAGGTGGACATGTTCCTTCAAACACTTCTAGGACACTTAAAATATGCATTGCAAGTGCATTGTTGCACAACCTTCACGGACCTAGTCGAAAAAGGTGTCCAGATTGAGAAATTCCTCATTGCAAAGGGAGAGCTAAGATACAGTCCTAAAAACACAAATGAAAATCCTCCCACTGACAAAAATAAGTACTGGGTCAAAAATAAACATGTTACCAACGACGGTGTTGTGGACGCCAAGGCTGCAAACACTATGGGTCCTATACTAGCTCTAAAAGGGGTTCAACCGCAAAACAAATCAACAACGATATCGACCCCCTACCAATGTCCCCCCAAACAACCAAAGAATCCAAAATAATCAAGGACAATACCATCAAATGAGACAATTCCCTAGGGGTCGTACATACACTCCCTTGGGCGAACCCATTAAGCAAGTCCTCAAGAAATGCCTTCAAAATGGTGTCATCACACTTCAAGAACCAAAACCATATGACCCAGGACAATTCAAACCAGCATGGTGGGATGATAATGCATTTTACGATTATCATCGGGAAAAAGGACATAAAACTTCTTCCTGTCAACAACTGAAAAATTTGGTACAAGACCTTATCGAGAATTGTATTATTGAGGTAGGAGGACCACAATTTTCCTCTAATTTAGATCATACCATTCATAAGAACCCACTGCAAGACCATGGTTCTAATAATGCTTCCACGTCAGGTCCAAAAATAAACAATAATCAAGCCAATTTCGCCCGAGCCAAGTACGACTATTCTGGTGGAACCACTATAAACAATATCTGAACTAATAATGAATGTGTCAATACCATCACAGTCAAGAGAGCACCCCAATGCAATGCTACTACTCGAAGTGGCAAGGTCACCATAGCTGGTCCGCCTCCCGTTAGGCAACCTAAGCTTACCATACTTGGTCCATCTCCTAGGCAATCACAACCCACCACGACCACAAAGCAATGGCAACCCAAGAGTCATTTTAACCTTATCGACCAACTTGGAAAAACTCTTGTGCAAATTTCTATACTCGAGGTGCTTCGCATCTCTCCCACGCACAAGGCTATACTAGATAAAACCCTGCAAGAGTCGTCAGTCCCTAAGGATATTTATGTCAACCAATTTGAGACCATGGTTGGATACCTCACTACACCTCACCATGTCACCTTTTCTGATCAAGACTACTCTTCACCCAAGACTAACCATAATGATGCATTACACATTGAAACTTTCGTCCATAAGCACAAGGTCAAAAGAGTTTTAGTAGATGGTGGAGTAGGATTGAACATATGCTCCTTGAATTTGGTTAAGGCTCTAGGATTTTCTGATGCATGTGTAGACCCTACAAAGAGTATAGTCATAAAAGCATATGATGACGAAGAATGCTCTTCACGAGGCATTATTTCTCTTCCTATCATAGGACCAGTCATTGTGGATACAACTTGCTAGGTCCTGGATCTAGAATTACCCTACAATATCTTGCTCAGCTTCCCATGGATTCATGCCTTAAAAGTCGTTCCATCCACATATCACCAATGCATAAAATTCCCATTTCATGGCACAGAAATCATCATATATGGAGACCCTGACCCTTTTCAATATTGTACCAACCTAAGGGGTATTTCTGCAAACCAAGTGCCCATCAACCGAGAAGCTCTTGGCTCCTCTTCTTCTAAATACATTGACCTATCCACACTCGCATCATCTTCCAAGTCCACTTTGTCCACATCTTCCACTACACCACCATCTTCCACACTTCCTAAGGATGAACGCAATGTCAAGATCTAAGACCTAGGCTGTGGATAATTCAAACTACATACGGCATATAGCATCACAACAATACCCAAGTCTCTGAAGGTCTATGGTCAACCATGTTTTAGAATGGAACCCAAAGAAATTTTCAAAGTTCCACCAAAAATGATTTTCATAAAATGGGGAGACATGAGTAACGAGGACTTGGCCGATATTATATGATGGCTCTATAAGGAAATGGAAAACCTACCCCCATTACCAGTTAAGAAATATGGCAAGGGATATGACATGATGAAGGCTAAAGGCTATGATGGAACTAGTGGCCTAGGCAGAAATAAAACTAGACGAAGAGAGCCCATAGAATCTTTTAAAATACCAAAGTATCTTGGATTAGGGTATGGATTGCCCGACAATGATGACCGGCGTACAAGTGGACTTACGAGTGAGCACGTGCATGCTTCGGAAAGTGTCGAGACCGCTAAGGAAACTTTCACTGAAACTGACTCACAAGAGTGGGAATTTGGCTCCGAAAGATCCTTAACTGACTGTTCCCTCGATGATTTGTTCCTTGAAGATGGGGAACTGACCTCTGAACAAATATTTTGGAAAACATTTAAAATAGATCAGGCACCGAACAGTCACACTCCCATTACCATTCCCCATGACATACAAATCCTACCATCTGAATCCCTTTAGTCTAATCCATTTGAATTACCAGACGACACTCACAACCATGACTCTAAGTCCTTCACCCCTTATTTTGACAATGAATATGAGACTAGTGAAGGGGAATATTTGATAGAGTCTGATGTGGAATTGGATGATGATAATTTCATCTACAATATCTTTGAATCCATCTGCATTCTTTCCACATCCTCCCCTCAATTCACCAACACTGATGATGGCATTCCCTTAGCTTATCCTCAACTAATCGATTGGGACCAACAAGGCCCGCCAGTCCTGGACACCTTTCAAAATGATGAGGCTATTGCAGAATTTATGGGATTACATGAGGGCATACCTAGTGGTGATCACAAGGCATGATTCTCCATTGACCTAGATTGTGCAGCCTACTTCGACGAGACTGCTCCGTCCTCTAGTCGCAAAATTAAAAATAAAAATAAAATAAAAAATGAAACGTCTTTGGGTGAAAACCGAAAGGCACCTTCTGACGACAAAAAAGTAAAAATAAAGGACATACTTGCAGGTGAAAACCTCTCTGAGGTGCCCAAAGATGGAGGACTAGAATTTCTTCCAATAACACAAGAAAAATCAGCTATGCTCATAGACGACACCATAGAAGACAACATATCAACAACAGAAGATCCCAAAATGGTCCTCTTTGCCGCATCCTTGACTGAAGAAGAGAGACCAGAATTTCACAAATTCTTTGTAGAACGTAAAGTCAACTCCGCATGGTCCTATGCTGACATGCCAGGTTTAGACCCATAACTGGTTCTGCACCATCTGCCATTATTGCCTAATGTCAAACCAGTTAAACAGAAGTTACACAAAATGCATCCTTAGGTCGCTCTATTGGTCAAGGATGAGTTGAAGAAACTTCTAGACACTGGATTCATGCAATCTATTGATTATGCTGAATGGATATCTAACCTTGTGCCAGTAACGAATCCAAATGGAATGATCTAAGTCTACACAGATTTTAGAGACCTAAATAAGGCATGCCCAAAAGATGACTTTTCTTTGCCAAATATTGATATCATAGTCGAACTCATAGCAGGATACGAGATGTTGTCCCTCATGGATGGTTTCTCTGGCTACAATCAAATTCGCATTGCCCCAGAAAACCAACATAAAATAGCATTCACTTGTCGTTGGGGTACATATTGTTGGAACGTCATGCCATTTGGTCTTAAAAATGTAGGCACCACATATCAGAGGGCTATGACCACAATCTTTCATGACATGATGCATAAAATAATGGAAGATTATGTAGATGACCTATTGGATAAATCAGTAACAAGAAAGGATCATCTGAAGGTGTTAGACACAATTTTTAAGAGACTAGAGGAATACAAAGTTTGGCTAAATCCTAAGAAATGTGTCTTCGGTGTAACATCGGGTAAACTCTTGGGATACATAGTTTCTCGAAGAGGCATTGAGGTCGGTCCAAAAAAATTCAAAGCCATCATGGACATGCCCCCTCCCAAAGGAATAAGTGAACTCAGGACTCTACAGGGCAGGGTACAATCTATCCGACACTTTATAGCACAATTGGCTGACAAATGTCAACCATTCCAATATCTTTTGCGCAAAGGCATCCCCTTTGTGTGGACAGATAAATGCCAAGACACCTTTCAGCAAATAAAAGACTACTTACTGTCACCGCCAGTCCTCATGCCACCCATTCATGAAAAACCATTGATCCTATACATCTCTGCCACTAATTCAACACTGGGGGCATTACTAGTGCAGAACGACCAAGAAGAAAAAGAAAGAGCTATATATTACATCAATCGGACATTGGTTGGGTATGAACTCAATTACACATCAATTGAATGAGCTTGTCTAGCAGTTGTCTTTGCAGCTCAAAAGCTAAGACATTATATGTTGATCCATCAGACATAGTTGGTAGCTAAGATTGACTCCCTCAAATATCTATTGAGTCGTGCAGCATTGATAGGACGTCTGGCAAAATGGGTTATGATTCTAAGCGAATACGACATTCAGTATGTTGAAAGAAAGGCAATAAAAAGACAAGTCATAACAGACCAGCTGCCAGATGCACCTTTACAAAGTGATGACCTGTTAGTGGCAGATTTTCCAGATGAGTCGATATTCCATACGAAACCTAAGTCACCGTGGAGACTCTCCTTTGACAGATCACACACAAATCATGGCTCGGGGGTAGGAATCATGTTCATCACCCCTCAAGGAGACTCCATTCCTAAGTCTTTCTGCATAGCTTTCCCATGCACAAATAATGTAGCGGAATATGAGGCACTGGTTACGGGACTTAGAATGGCAATAAAATGGAAAATCATAGCATTACATGTCTATGGGGATTCTCAGTTAGTCATCAACCAAGTTAATGATGAATATGACACAAAAGATGAGAAGTTGATGCCCTACAAATGAATGTTTGACAATTTCCAAACGTACTTTCATATGGTAACTTTTGAACAAGTTCTGAGAACATAGAACAAGGCAACAAATGCAATGGCTACAATAGGCTCTCTCCTCGACATTCTAAGAAATATGCCGCGGCTGGAATTCCTAATAGAACAATTGTTGGTCCCCGCCTATGACATTCCAAAGTCAAAGATGGTCTACAAACTTGTTGGTCTCAACTCTCCCTGGTACCAAGATATTTATGACTACCTTAAGTCCCAAAGCCTTCCACCTAATTTGTCTAATAACCAGAGGAAGTCTTTTATCCGAAAATTCGCAAGATATGCCATCGCTAGTGACACCCTTTACCATCATAGCTTTGATGACACCCTCCTTAAATGTCTCGACACTAATGAAGCACATACAACCTTACGCGAAGTACATGATGGTATATGTGGGTCTCATTCGAGTGGTCCTACTCTGGCCAAGAAGATAATAAGACTTGGGTACTACTGGCTGACCATTGAAAAAGATGCACTAGAATATGTCAGGACTTTTCGCCAATGCCAGATTCACAGTGATTTGATCCACGCTTCAGCACAAGAACTTCAACCGATCACTTCTCCTTGGCCCTTCACACAATGGGGACTTGACCTCATGGGTAAGATCCATCCTACCTCATCCAATGGCCATAAATTCATTATCACCGCCACTAAGTATTTTACGAAGTGGATCAAAGCCATCCCTCTGACATACATAACTAGCAAACAAATATCCAAATTCATTCTTAACTACATCATTTGTCAGTATGGCCTTCTGCAATCCATCATCACTGACAACGGATGTTCATTTAAAAACCAAGACGTTCGTGAGTTATGTGAGTGATTTCACATTCAACATCATTTTTCCTCTCCGTATTACCCGCAAGGAAACGGTCAAGCTGAGGCATCAAATAAAACCATTGTTAAAATCCTTAAAAAGATTGTTAATGATGTTGGTCGTGACTAGCATATTCAACTCAACCCTGTGTTGTGGGCTTACCGCACCAGCATTCACACACCCACAGGAGCCACTCCATTTTCTCTAGTCTTTGGAGTTGAGGCCATCTTTCCCATCGAGGTTGAAATTTCTTCCTTACGAGTCTCCCTGAAGGGTTTAACTAATAATGAGGAGTATAGACAGTCACGCCTGCATGAGCTGGAGATGTTAGAGGAAAGAAGGAAAAACTCCTTGAACCATCTAAAAATGTTTCAGAACCGTCTTTGTCATAGTTACAATAAGAAAGTCATGGTCAGGAATTTTGACATTGGCGACTTAGTCCTCATGCAGAACCCTAAGAACTAGGCTGACAAAGAAAATTTGGGCAAGTTTGAACTAAACTGGTTGGGTCCTTACATCATCGTATCTTCTTTTGGTTCTGGAGTATATCAACTAGCTACTCCATATGGTGAACAACTGACAGATCCTATCAATAGTCTACATTTTTGAAATTTCTAGGCATAGCATCAAAAGATCGAGCTGAAAACCTTAAAATACAAAAAAATTGAAAAAATAGTAAAAAATTGTTGCCTTGATGAAAACCTAGCAAACAGGCGCCATGTATAATCAATCATTGCTCTTCCATATACTGTTACTTCATCTGCCTAGGCCTAGGATGGAACACATTTCCCGTCTCTATCACGACACTCGCCATGACATCATACCCTTCCTCTCATGGTTATAAACGGTTGACATCAAGTCCTTTGTACTGTCCATCTGGTACCCCAAGCACATCCCTTTCACGTCCTTTAAAATTGACTATGTCTTGGACCCAACTAGGGGAAAAAAAATTATCATGTAACTGCAGTGGATATCGTACATGGCATGGAAATTGTATAAAGTCCTGAAAAAAGACAAAAACATCAGAAAAGACCTGAAAAAATACTAAAAACATCAGAAAAAGTCCTAAAAAAAGACCAAAAACATCACAAAAGCTCCTAAAAAAAGACCAAAAACATCGCAAAACGTCCTAAAGAAATACCTAAAAATTCAAAAACGTCCTAAAGAAACCCCAACAAAGTCAAAATTTCTAGAAAACGCAAAACAGAGTCATTTCTGGTCAAGTCCGTCATATAGTCAATCTTTGTCATTTGTCTGAACTACGTTGTCTCTGTGCATTTTCTATGCAGGCAAGACTCATTTTCAAGTCCCTGATACATTAGGTCAGTCCTTTTAGGTTTGTCAAAATAAAATCATGGCGCAATATTTGGTCATCAAGATAGTCATTGGTCGTGTAAACCTACGAGGTCTCTGAGTGTATGACGTAGGCAAGGCCATCTATCGATGAGCCCCCAAGGCCGCACTAGGTCAGTCCATTAGGGTTCATGGAATTACACTGGCACACATGTCAAAAGTCTTCAAGCCAAGACAAATAATTTTCCAAATAGGAAAATCCCTAAAACAAAGTATGGCAATCATTTATTCAAACATGACAATCGCATTAGCATGTCAAAAAAATTGACATATGGTCCACACACGTCAAACTCGGTCAAAACAAGTCAAATGATCATAACTTGTCAAACTATCAACTCTTGGTTATCTTTCAGATGTGTCCTTCTGAAGAATAGCCTCTATCATTCATGCCTTAGGATGTGTCCTTCCTAGGCATCGTCACTGTCATTTGACATTTTGAGGGATCCTTTTGACATCTAAGGATCACTCCTCTCGACATCAGTATTCTTCAAATGTGTCCTTTTGAAGAACAAACTCTGTCATTTATGCCTTAGGATGTGTCCTTCCTAGGAATCGTCACCATCACTGTCACTAGCATTTCGAGGGATCCCTTTTGACATTTAGGGATCAATCCTCTCGACATCAACATTATTCAGGATGTGTCCTTCCTGAATTTGGCAATCTTCGACATTCGTCATCTTGGCATTGTCAAAACCTTGACACCCTGGCATCTTAACATCATCAAACCTGACATCTTGACATTAAAACACTCGGCATTCAGACACACTTGGAAAACACTTGGCACTTGTCTTTTGGATTTTTATCATGTTACTAGTTTTTCAGCGAGATCCCAACAATAGGATTTAGAGAAGCAGCGATGTATCATGACGTTTGTCTTGAATTTTGACACGCATGATTACTAGTTTCTCAGCGAGATCCTAATTTTGGGATTTAGAAAAACAATGACATATCATGATAATGGCTCTATTTTGTATTTTGGCAATCATTCTCCTAGTTTCTCAAGGATGTCCTAGAAACAGGATTTAAAGAAGCAACGACATTTCATGAATTGTCCTTCTTGTCTTTTTCTGCTTGTGGTTGATTATGACAAAAAGACTGGGGCAATCGCGCTCTTCGTATGAGTCATGATCATCCTTGTCTGTGATTTCTTTTCTTATGTGATGGTACAACCTTATACACCTTGATCTATGTCATATCATGGTATTTGTTGGCCATTGCAACAGTCTGCTCAATGATGATTAAGAGTAATAATAATTAAAGTCCTATTCTAAAGTTTTGAAGGATTTGGTCTAGGAACTAACATGCATCTCCTTCGGTCTGATCATCTTCGCTCGTCCATCTCACGATGATATCCTATGGCATACAAAAATATAAGTGCATACACAATCATATAAACATTGCATTAGGTCCATACATACATTATCCATAGCATTAAATCATATACATTTCATTGCATATTACATTAACATTATCATAAACATGGCATCCATTCAAATAAATACATTATGCATATCATTATCATCATCATCATCACAAAATCAACATAACAGGTAAATAATCATTTCATCATCATGGCATCATATCATAAGTAAGCATCATAGGACATACATGACAAGACATATAGATAATACCATCATCCATCATAAATCAACATCATACATGAGTTATCCATCACATATACCATAATGCATAAATCAAATAACATCGCATAACACACATGTAGAGCGCATCAAAACTACATCATCATCTCAAAATATACAATGTCACAAGAGAGAGTCGAGAGATATCCCAAAAATAGAGCTCACAGGATCAATGGTCTATACATAATGTGTCATAAGACAGAAGCAAATATAGCAAACATGCCCCTAGGAAAGGCTCTCATCATCCCCTTGTGGAGAAGAGTGTGGTGGCTGAGGATCTATGACTGTCACTAAGATCATAGGTGGAACGGTAATGGCCTCTGTCTGTGAACCTGATGGAACTGACACTAACGGCATCATCTCCATGGTAATAGGCACCTGTGATGACACTGCGACTGGACTTTGTGACACTAATAGATCTATCACTGGTGGCTGCCTCTATGCTGACCGCTACTCTAAACCGGTAGACCCATGACTACGGCTCGAATGATGACTCAAGCCATGCCTGTGAGAGTGGTGGGACCAGTGCCCTAATGTGTGCCTTGACGAGGTAGACCCTCCTGCACTAGTATGACTCCTATTGTTGCTCCCACTCCTTGATCTGTGACCATTGCATGTCCTCGTCTGTGAGCATGACAGTGTAGGATCTCATCGCTCGGGAGGCACTGCCTGCTCATATAGGGTCTTGTACTACCCAAACCGAGTGCTCACCCTGGCAAGCTCATGAGCCATATCCCTTGAAGGTCCTGAACATAAGGCTACAAAATCCACACACCATTATGTCGAATCCTACTGGCGGATCACTGCCTGATCTCGCTCTACTCTAGCCACCTCTAGCTCTACTCACAATTCCCTTACCTCTACCTCACTCTCACCTAGCCTCCTCTGAAGATCTTCCACCCTCTAGTCTGTTGTGGTGTCCTGGAGCAATGTCGAGGAAGACGGTATCTCCTCCTCTCCCTCCACCATCCTCCATCTCAAGAGTCTCTTGGCCTCGTCCATGGCATCATCATCATCATCATCATCATCATCATCCTCTGCAACATCCTCTCCACTAACTCCCTCATCTCGAGGCACATCTACGTCCACATCCACATCCTCCTCCTCTCTCTCCTCCCCCTGCTCCTGCCTCGGATGCTCCTCCACATCCATCTCGGGCTCCTGCTTCTGCCTCGGTTTCTCCTCCTCCACTCCCTCCCCCTCCTTGGCCACCTTAGGAATGGCATCCAATGCGGCTCTGGCCACACGCGGTCGCACCCTCCTGCCCTATCTCTAGCCATCCCTCATCTGTCTTTGACCGTCTCCTCCATCATCCCCACCATCTCCATCATCTCCACCCCGACCTCCGTCCCTACCCCCATCTCGCCCTCCACCCCGGCCTCCATCCCTCCCCCTGCCTCCATCCCTGCCTCCATCCCTCCCCCGACCTATGCCTTTATCACCGTCTCTGCCCCCTTGCCTAACTCTCGGCACATGTGGTATAACTAACCTCCTGTCCATAGGTGCTGGCCCATCTGGATCTGTTAGTGGCACTAGTCGATGTGCCTGCCACCATAGGTCATAATCGATCGTAGTCCCTGGATCTGCCTCTCCACCTCTCCATCCCCACTGCTGGGCTACTAGCCCATCAATCTGCTGCTCGACAAAGGCTACAGGAATCGCTGGCCCCCAAGCTGACTCTCTAGGAGACCAGGCATACTTGGTTGTGCCTGTAGGTACACCCTGCTGCTCTCCAAACTATCTAAGGACACGTTGTGGCAGATACATCTCTATAATCAACTAGCTCTGCACTGTCCTGCCAATCAGGTAACGATACTGTCTGCAAAGGCTGAGATGGTCAACCTCATCATCCCACTGTTGGCAGTCTCTATACGGTCTCCAGATGAATGACGCCATGGTATCAATCTGATGGCGCCACCAACCTGTCTCTCCCATTTGTGTCTGCTGCAGACCACCATCATAGTAATAGGCATAGGGCATCCCCTCGACTAACTACGGTCTCTGAATAGGTAGATGAAATATCGCTATAAACTCCCATACCCATATCATTAGGAGTGTAGTGCCACATGAAATTCTCTATGCCCTCCTGTAGGCAACCTAGTGAAGCTGGTGGTAGATTGTGCCCAATAAACAAGGCCCCCAGGCATATACTGTCCTGTCTCGCCTCATCCCCACTATCACATTTTCCCAACCAATGGGAAACCCATGTCCACAATGGTCGGGAATCAGTATCCCGTCGATCAATGTCGCCAAGAATGCATCAAACTAAGTGTAATGCTCCACCATAAACTCCCAACGGATCTCATAGCCCTAGATGCTGAGTTCTGCTCCCTCATCCCAATAGTACGCTATGAAAGTCTGATGGCCATGGCGAGGGTTATAAACGATCCACTCTCCTCGGATCGGCAGGCATAGAACATGGTAAACATCCTCAAGTGTAACTGTCACCTCTCTCGTCAGTAGGTGGAAGGAGCATGTCTCCAAATGCCATCACTCACATAATTCAGTCAATAGTCCCCTATTTTCCTGAATAGCAAACATATAGGCAGCATAAAATAGACCTAGCCACATCAATCGTTGTCGCTCCTGTAGAGTCAGCTGATCACCAAATCGGAAGGTCGATGGCCTGCTCTCCCATGTATAGATGGGCGCAAGCTGTCTCTGCACAAAGCCAAAACAATGTGTCAGTACCTTCTAGACAATTGTCACTGTTATCAAAAAACATTTCAAATTTGAAAAGTATCAGAATTAGCCATAGTCAAAGTCAAAGTCAAATGTGTCGCGTTGACTGCACTTGCGTCGCGAAACAATGGTTGCGTCGTTATGTACTGCACATGCGTCACGACATATCAATTGCGTCGTTTTGTCGCTCAATTGCGTCGCAACAGATCATTTGTGTCACGATATAGGAAAAATGCATCACTTCTTTCAAATGCATTGCTGAAACAAGCGAATGCGTCGCAAAATGGCATATGCAGCGTTATAACTCTCAAATGCGATACGACATCGCGAATGTGTCGCACTTTTTAGAAAATGTGTTACACATCTCGGCCTCCCCTGAATACCCCTTACACTTGCATCGTGATGCATAAAATGCGTCGAATGCGAAGTCAAATGCGGCTTACACGCACGCATATGCGTCACAGCGCATTGGTTATTCCCCCTAAAACCTTAATTTTGGCATGCAAAACAAAAAAATGACAAGGTGGGTTAGGGGTACATACCGCTGACTCTGAGCCCTCTGGCTGCCTGTAGGTCTGCACGATCTCACCGCGATGCTCAGTCACTAGAATCACCATCCTCGCAGAAATCCTCTTCGCTCTGAGCTCTTGAATTTGCTAAAGTAGATAGTAAAAATGAATTGACTTTTACCCCTTTGTCAATCTATTTATAAAGTCAAAATGACATTTGTCAACTAGGTTAGTACTGGAGGGTCTTTTGACTAACTTTGACCATCCTATTGGCTGCCTTAAAAATGTCAGAATCTTAAACCGTTTGCGTCATTGCTTTTCTAGTCATCAAATTAACTTATCGGGACCCTTTCCAAATTTTTCCGTCGCCGACCCAAAATTTGAAAAATTTCCTAAGGGGGTATTAATACTCTGTACCTTCACTGGGGCATATTTTTGACTTATTTTCTTTGTCACAATGCGACATGCTACATTATGACAAAGAGGGGCAAAATGTAGACACTTAAAAATGACCTAGGCATGCAAGCTCTATTTTTACCACTTTCGTCCTAACATAATTATGACATTTAATTATGTCCTTGGTCCCACATTGACTATTAATTAAATAATTCATAATTATTTAATTAATTCATATCCTTCTATTCTTGGTTATTAAATAAATAAATTTTATTTATTTATTAAATCGTCATTAATTGTCTAAGTCTTCCCTTATTTAAATAAATTTCTTAATTTATTTAATTATCTTTATTCATTTATTCTTCCTAATTATTAAATAAATGAATTTCATTTATTATTTAATATGTCACTAATTCTCATAATTAAATAAATTTATTAATTTATTTAATTATTAATCATATCTTCTAAATTAAATAATTATCTTTAATTATTTAATTGTCAAAATTAAAATTTCCCCATTTTAAATAAATGAAATTATTTAAAATAATATCACATTCTTAACTGTTAGTTCATTTTAGTAAATAATCTGAAAATCAATTATTTATTATCACACAAAATCCATATTTTGAATTAATTTAATTCAAAATGGTAATATTCTTCCAAAAATCAAGCAATCGAGCAGATTCTTGATTTTCCGAATCTGATCTTCAGTTCAACTCTTATCTTCTTGATTTTTTGAATCTCACAAATCAGACAATCTTTATCTTCTTGATTTTCAAAAATCTTTATTTTTCTAATTAATTATCTCATCTATTCTCCACCGCCGATTTGATTTTATCAAATGACATCTCAACCACTCATTTAATGATTTTTCCCTAACCCTGATTGGGGATTATCACATTAAATCTTGTCCTTTGATTTTAGGTTTCTGTCCAAAGTCGATCTCGTCTATCCGTCCAAAATTGCATTTTCTATAAAATGCCAATTTTGCTGACATTTTCGACTAGTCAGACTTACGCTCATTCTCAAATATTGCAGCATTTTATTTTCGTATTGTGATTTCATCAATTTTTAGACATTTCTTGGTGTAGACATGCAAAATTAGCGTTGTGCACTTAATTAATTCATATTCATTCAATCATTAAATAAGTTCACATTCATCCATTCATCAGGTAAATTAAACTCATTAAATTCAATCTCCTAAGATCATTAATTTAAAATTAAATAAACTTTATCATCATCCTTTTAATTAAATAAATCAAACCTTTATTTAATTAAATCTAGAATCATCTTCCATCCCTTTTGATTTAAATAAATCAAAATATTTAAGTCAAATGAGTCAAAATCCCCTAATCATCATCTAAGTTAAGTTAATCCTGATTAATCTAATCTAACCACCCATCACATCCTCTAGCTTTTTCCACTTGCACCAATAAAGCATTTTTATTCATTTATAAAATCATCATTTTCCCTCAACATGGCATCTTTAAGGAATATTCCCTCAAATTTGAATTCAAAAACAAGTTGACATGTACATCCAACAAAGTAATAAATTCTCCCTTACATGTCCCCCACTCAGCATTTAACTCTCAAATTCAAATTTGAATCTCCCCCTCTTTGGCACATTGACCAAAATGTGCTCATTCCTCAACCTATCACAAGTTGACAAGTGGCTCCATCTCATTGGCCAAATCTTTGTCCCACATTCATCTATTTGGCTATTTCTCTTATCAAAATATTTTATAAATAGAAGGCTTCATTCTTCAACAAATCCTCCACAAATCCACAAAGTTGATGCAAAGTCACTCTCTTCAATTGAGAACTGATTTTTTCCACTCCATCTTCATAGCATTTTCATATCATTTTCATATCATGGAGTTTAACAAGGATTGGGAAAGGGCTTCTTTCCATAGAAGCACCAATCCAATATGAGATAGAGTTGACATCATTTTTTTATGTGCTTTTGCTTTAGTCATCTTGTTATTTGTTTGCATTTTAAAACATGTTGGATTATCTCATATGGATGTGAATATTTGCTTTGTTGCTAATGATATATGTTAGAATATCAGCCATTTGCAGATTTAGCATCCACATAATGGCGCTAGAAGGAGGGTCTGAACCTCCAACAATTTAAGCTTTGAGGAATGCTATTCAAAATATCTCTTTTAACTATGCAAGTTTTTTCTTCATGTGCCACTGTATAATACATATCCCTTCAAATTATTGAGTTTGTTTATGCTGTGAGGAATGCTTATTTAAAAAGGATTTTTTTGAAAATCCTTTTGAAGTCACATCTGCTAGCTTGTGAATGATTGATATTTCTATTCTTAAAGCTTGGGCATTGACATATGTTTAATCAAAGGTCATCTTCTTCAAAGAGTTTGATCTGTTGTAGTGGCGGTCACCATAGTTTGCTCAATTTTATTCTCATTGTCAAAATTACTTCATACAGTCTTAATGCTCTTATTTGGACCTCTAATGTTTCTTTTTCGTACATTCAATTTTATGGACGTTTTGCTCATTAGAGGTGTGTGTTTTGGATGAAAATAGGACGGATCTCGTAAATCCCATTAAATTTGTGTAACTCGAGGTAACAACAATAAACGAACCACTTACCTTTAGCCAGATCCAACTTGGCTTGACCATGTGTGAGCGCCAAATTTGTGGGAGGCACATTTTTGGCCCTCACCCTCTCAATACCTATTTGTTTATTCACCTCTTTGATTCGTTGTTTTTATTTTCATCAAGTGCGACCTTTAATTCACTTATTAATTGTCTCTAATTCACTCCATGTCATTTGTGGGGCCTATGAGAGAGGTCTTTAGAGAAAAGCATCCTTTTTAGAAGTTCATTCTTTCTGGATGAGATTTCTTTGCAATCAAAATCCAATCTACCAGTTATTTTCAGCTCCATTAACCAAGTACGCATTAGTCAAACTCATAGCCAGATGTAGAGGTGTAGGCTATAGCTGGCCGGTTGTCCAATGAGACAACATATTTAACATACTTTACATGGATCACATGGTATCTTCCTGAATTCCTACTACCGTACTGACCTGTCTGTCTTACATTTGTTTGATTTGAGCATTCAATCTAATAGGTACAAGAGCCAATCTATTGAAACCTTACGCTTTTGCGTGCCTTGAGGAAGACAAAGCGGTCTCTACAATAGTCAATGGAATTTATGATAGCAACATTAGCCTGCAGGAGAAAATAACCAGCAATCGCGCCTTGCTGTGTAGTAAGTACGCCAGGCAATGTGCAAGGTTTCACCGTCCATTCTCCCTGTCAATCACTTCTTTCTCTCTTTGTTCATTTATGGTGCAGACAACCCACTCCTTTGTTTCGCCCACTCATACGTTCTTTCTAATTAATGCTGACAATTGAATAAGTAGCAGATTGTATGTGCAAGGAAGCACGTTGGTAGTTGGTTGTGCAAATCATTTATTAATCTTCTTTTGTGACGGAGCTCCAAAGGAAATAGGGGTATTATAATCTCTATTTTTATCATATCTGACATCTTGTTATAGATATAGGTGTTTTTTTTGTTCGCTGTGGCTGTTTGTTATAAAAATATTGCTTGTAAGACAAGTTGTTACCAATATTGTGCCAGTACCCAAACAAAAGGATAGGGCAGTAGCATTGAAATATTATTGCAATGTATCCACGTATTTATGAAGCTTGACTTGATGTCATTTCAATGGAGGCAATCAAATATTGATAGACCTATCAGATCAACAATTCAATGGCGCATTTCAGGGAAGATTGGTGACTTTAATGGTGCATTTTAGAAATTATTTTCAGCTTCTAATAGTTGTATAATGTATAGTTCATCATTTTATGACCAAAATGCACGGGATTTATTGACAAATATTGTGTTTTCATTCTCAATACAGCATGATTAAATCAAGATTCAGATCACTCAAAAGATTTGGTAAATCCATGATGACGTTGCAATGTGAGGTTGGCATCTCTACTCAGAACAAGTAGTGGAAATGCAAACTAGAACTTTCTTGTCAAAACAACTGAACGAATAGGGAGGTCATGAGGCAGATTGAATATGCATTGTTATTTATTATTTAATGTTAAGGCAACTTATTAATATTGCTTTCACTGTCAATCCCAATATTGTTGCATATGATTTGAATGTTGACAATGCACATTTTTTTTAAGAAGAAAACAACAGTTATTAAGACATGCAAATCATAAAGCCATTTTAAGTCTGTCTTGAATAACTATATTTGTAGGCTGAAAGTTAGTTTTTTTTTTTTTTTTTTTGTGTTTTGTGAAGTAATTTACCAATAGTTGATATAAATTGTTTCAAAACAAACATTTCATTACGTTATCATTGATTTCTTGAAATATCTTAAATCTTACTTGGGATAGCTTTGTACTATTTGCAGGAGAAAGGGATTTTTTTTGCACAAAGAACTTGCAATTTGAAGTGACGAAAACAATCTTTGGAGAATTTTTAATTGAAAGTGGACCTTGAGCATTGAATTTTGAAATTGACAAAAGCATTTTTAAATGCTTAGAGTGTCCATTTCCCACTTTTGTTTTCTATTTTAGGCCAACTAGATCATTGATTTTTTTTCAAAGTTGGGCTAAAATTGAACCTTAGAAAATCATCAGAATTTGATTTGGGTTAAAATTGAACAAGAAAAACTTCACATTTCATCTTGGTGCTCTAAAAAGAACTCAATTTTGCTTTGGGATTTGAAATGAACATGTGTCTTTTATGCTTTGTAATCTTTTTTGCAAAATAATCTCATCTAAAAAGGCGTATGCACTTCTCTCGTGCTTCACGGCGACCTTGAGAATCAAAAGTCTTTTGATTACATTAAGTTGCATAAAATATTACCTCCACACTTCATTTTGGGTTTAAAATTTGAACAAAACACTTTGCGAGTGTGAGTAAACTTATTGCATGTGTTCTCCCTTTGTTTCTAAACGAAGGTTGATCGAACTATGAATATGTTTACTTGCTTTTGTCTATCTTAGAGGGCCTGCCTTGGGGAAAAAGTACTCACCCAAGGGAACAACTCAACAAGTAACACTCTGAACCTGAGAGTATTTCCAACTGGGATATAAATGTGGGTATTGGAGTAAACACTAGTATCGCGCAATTGGCTTTGATGAGATGGATCTGAAAAGGGACTCTCATCGTATGGGTCAATCTCCATGAACGAAAAGTTTGAACTAAAACCCTTGTTTGTAGTAACCAACCAGTCCATCCAATGAGTTTATCAAAGTGGTGCATTGGAACTTAGATTCCAAGAAGTTACTTGCCATGTCCGATCTTGGTTGAAATATAGAGGGTAAGACTTCATTCTTAACATACCTTTATATTTTTTCCTTGGTTGCATGTAAAATAATCTCTTCTACTACGAAGGGAATGAGGAAATCCCACCAAGAAAAATGTACCAATTGAGCTAGGATGTTATATTGCTTGTGAGTCAATTTGAAAACACAGTGCTTTGATCCAAAACATTGAAACCAACATTCAACGAATCATCAGAATTTCAAACTCTTTGAGAGGAACAAATACCTTTGAAAATTCCTCGTGTTACTACTTGTCCCTAGGGGTTCTTATCCCTAGAAGGCTTCTAAACACTGAGACCTACATCTCAATTTTTTCACTTCAAAGTCAACAATAGGAAACTATGCTCTTGAAACCTTGATTTTCACATAATGGACCTTGTGGAATGAAAATGGAATTGAGACATAGACATTCAATTTGAAAACTAAGCAAGAAGTGTGTCTGTGGTAAAAGCAAGTCATTAACCAAGATTAACTCAAATTGAACCACACACATGTTCTTGTTCATCTTTTTATTGTCTTTCTAGCAAACATTGGTCTTTTGGTTTGAACTACTCTTAGAGAAAAGCATGTTCTTCACTATCTTGGGCTTGTAAACAAGTCCTTCCTAGGTTCATTTAGGATCAAATCAAACACTTCATCCAAATTCCAAACATTTATCATTCCATCCCCCAAACAACTTTAGAGTTTTGAAAGCATCATTATCTAGACTTGGGTACATCCTTAAACCAAATCAAAATCACCTTGTTTAATTAGGAGTATGGGAATGCATCCTTTCTCATACCTCTAGTTAAATTAACACACCTTTGAACAATTTTATCCTAAAGATTACATCCAACATCTTAAGGTTTACAAGTTCATTATCCAATCAAAATCAAATCCTAAAGTCTAGCATTGATCCAAAGTTCCTAAGAAAAACAACACCCATATCATTCACCCCTTTCATCCTTCATCTCATCATTGGTCCTAAAACACCTTAGAGGTCACTTTTATAACAAGGTCAAAACACAAGAGGAACATGGAATATAAACTTGATCCATACA
This sequence comes from Sequoia sempervirens, assembly GCA_007258455.2. NCBI lineage: Eukaryota > Viridiplantae > Streptophyta > Pinopsida > Cupressales > Cupressaceae > Sequoia > Sequoia sempervirens. The sequence goes on from VDFB02281492.1 coordinate 1,081,649,535, forward strand.
TCCTAAGTAATCCAAGTCAAGCAAACTATCAAAGCCTTACAATACCGATTGATTATCAACACTCACATTTATACAATCCATACATGGGATCATTCTCTCCTACAAACATAAATAGTACAAATGTGAGTATGCCTAGTCAAAATATTGGAACACCTTTCCTGATGGTAGATCTAAATCCAAAACTAAAAATCTATCAATCAAACAATCAATGCATGATCCTTCAAACGAACAATGTCATCTCATCAAATCCCAACATGCCAAATGTGAATGTACCAAGTACAACTTTACCAAATATGAACCTGGAAAACTTTGGGATAAATATGTTTGTGAATCATAAAAATGTTGTTCAAAGTCCAAACAAGATGTTAACAACTCCATGTATTAATGCAAGTCAAGGTAACACCATGCAAAATCAAAGTTACCTAAATCAAGGCAATGTGATTCCTAACACCAACAATGTTCAATTTCATCCTATCATGCCAAATCTGAACATCATCCCAAATTAGAACATTGTTCAAAATCAATTTGTCCATGATCCCATTCAAAAAACACAAGTATGCATCCCAAACTTGCTTGAACAAAAACCAAATCAACTATATCAAGGGAGTCAAGATCTAAATCAAGATCAAATTGGCAAGATCAAACTGCTACACTTACCAAAATAGTTGAGTCATTGCACCAAGAGACATCTCCACCACCATTACCCATATCAACATCATTCCTTGGTTTAGGGCTTCCCCCTTTACCTAGCACCAATCACTCCATCCAAATCAATCCACCTAACACCAATCAAGCCATCACATCAAATCCTTTGAATATACCATCAACATCGCACCAACAAATGGTATCTAGTCAAACAACAACGTTGATCCCAAAAAATCAAAACACGGTCTCCCAAGGACCTATCACCTCAGTCATTCCAACCATCACTATCCCTTCAATCATTCCAACCACCACTCTCACACCCATCACATCTCAACTCCTCACTACCATGATCGCTCCGAGCGTATCTCAAACACTTGTCACTACATCCAACATGATTCTGAATCCGCCACCACTACCACCGAAACCAAATGCAGCAAGACAATATGACATTGTGCTAAAAGCTCACCAGGCCTACCAAAAGGCCATCCAGCAATATCTAGCCATGAAACAAGCAACACAAGCTCAACAAGTGCAACAAGCCTCTCAAGCTACCCAACAAACACAAGCACAAACACGAAAAATGATAACTATTGGGGATAACAATGAACATTCAACCACTGGTGATAGCATTGACAATCTCCCCACCACAATTGTTGAAAGAAATGATCAAGGTCTATCCATCAAAGAGCACATTGAAGATGTTTCTATCTTGTCCAAAGATCAAATCAACATATGTCAAGAGTCACTTTTCAATCATGATCAAAATCCACCAACAAATAATGATCCAATTCAAGAAATGTCAACATCATTTGACCCTATGGTTGAAGACATTAGAAATACCTCCACCATAATTGTTGAAAACAATGATCAAGATCTCTCCATCGATGAGCACCTTGAAGATGTTTCCACCCCATCCAATGATCAACTCACCATACATCAAGAGCCAGTTTTTAGTGATCTATTTCAAGGAGTGTTAGGATTATTTGATCCTATTGACATAATGCACAAACCGTTGACCTATGATCATGTTGAAAATGTCTCTACATCGCCTTATGAGTTAGAGGACATATCTCAAGAATTCATTCCAAAGCATGATCAACATCTTTCACCAAATTCTAGTAGTGGTTCTTTCCAAGACATGTTGACCCCCTTTGACCTCATGATTGCTGATATTGAAGGAATCTTCAACTCAACATTTGATCCAAATCCACTCAAAGATCGAGAGGATATTGAACCAATTACCATGCCTAATGATGATGTCCAAGAACCCTTTGTAAGAAATTCAGCCTTTGAAACTGACCCATGTCAAGAACTTGATCCAAAGCATGTCGAAAGAAACTCTGAAATCATTCAAGATCAAGAATTTGTATCTCCAAGATACTACAATGATCTAATGGATAGTCTCTTATCTATACAAGATGTCGCATATGATGATCATATCCACATAGTACATACTCCTCCATCTACCCATGAGATGCTTTATGTGGATGGACACATAGATGATCTTCATTCAGAATAGGATTCCTTTACTCCTGATATTATTACACAAAAAGAGCAGGTTATTGATTACTACAGCCAAACAAAGTTGTCAACATCAGGATCAGATATATCCAAAATCCAGTCTGAAGACATCATGTATGAAGATATCCAGCATTATTCACTCAAGGACACTAGTTAGATAGAATAGGATGTTTCGGAGTCAGCAGAGCATCCAATCAAAATAACATTATCTACGGTGGTTATTTATCAGAGAATGCACTCTAAAAAGGAACTCTCGAAACAAGCAGAATCAAAGCATGAAGGTACTACTTCCACAATCTTGGGGGCAACTTCATCTCAAGCAAATGTCAACATAGGAAGCACGAAGAATCCTTATGATGAAACCGATGTCAATACTACAACCAACCACGTCACGAATCTTCATCCACCCATCACCCCATCCACAAATTGGGACCAACGTCAAAAGAAAGATTTGAATCAAAGTATGAAGAATGTTATCAAACCAAAAGAAGCTGAGAAGCATAATGGACAAATCAAATACACATGGATACCAAATAATACAAAGAAAGATCATCCCTATCAAACTCCATCAGTCAAAGAAACTATGGGGGAAAATAAAAAAGGGAAAATTATCCATCAAAGATGTCCACAAAAGCAAAAGCAGGCTTTTCAAGCGATGTACAAAGTGTATCAAGCAATTGGTCCTAATTCCATGCACACTTCCGTATCCACCCATCATTGCTCATCTTCCCAAGTTTGGAGAGTCAAAGATTCCAAGCTGTCAACCAATCCATCTCCTATCCCTAAACACACTCCATCCACACCTCCACGCATGATATCTAGTTCTCACATTGACCATGTATTGGCAACGACCCTTCATCATAAGGACTCTGAAGGCACCCTATCACGATGTGTGCATAAAGACAAAGTTAACCCCAATATCAATAAAGCAAATCAAGAATCCCAAAAGTTGCATTCAAGTGCATGTATCTTAGCAAAGCAACTTCTTCAGGAAGGATATCAATGGCACATTATGACAGGGGCATCTACATCAGCAACACCTTGTGATTTAGCATGAGCTTAAAATCTTTTGAAAAAATAAAAAAAAGCAAAAAATATGAAAATCCAAAAAATAGAAAAAGGATTGAAAATAGTAAAGAAAAATTGTCCTCTAGTGAAAACCGCATGGGTGGCGCTTTGGGCAGGTACCATGATGAAAACCTGGAAAACAGGCGTCATGTGTAGAATCGAGCATCTGTGTGTGCTATTTCATGTGAAAGCATCTCATCCCATCCGTAATAAATCTAGCATTCCATCCATCTCAGCCATAATAAATCTAGTTATCCATGAATCATATATCCAATCCATTTTTATCCATCTACATCCATCATCCGAGTTATCTTGATCTTGATGAAAGTTTGGGGCACAATTTACGCTTGCTTACGATAAACATCTTGACATGGGTCATTTTCATTGATCCTATCCTACCCATTGTTATCTGAGCCATGAAGCATTATCTAATGAGTATTCCTCTATTCAAACACCTTATCTTATCACAAGATAATCCTTTCCATCCTTTGCATGCTTTCCATATCCATCCATCCACACACTTATTCGAACATCCACCCATTGCATTCCATACATTGCTAGACACTGGGGGTAGATATGTACATCTTGCTTCAAGAATAAATCTTGATCTATATCCTCCAACTTATGTGGTGATCTGAACTTTGGAAAACGTGAAATAAAAGTGTTCCACCACTTGTGAGTAAGAATCCAAATCACTAGCCCATGGCATATTTTGACAAGAAGATGTTCCTTATTAGGATTTATCTTTCATCGAACATCAATCCAAACAATCAATATCAGTCGCATCTAATGCATGCTTCAATGCCACATCAAATCATTCAAACAATTTTTTTTCCAAAATCAAGCTTCATCAATCATGATCAATCAAATCCAATCAAAAAATCATCATCTCAAGATATCCTTGTGTTGCTTAACACTATCCTTGCATTGTTGTGTATCCTCAACAATGTTATCATCATCAATCTGTCATCATCTTGGGATATCCATTTCAATCCTTGTGTTGCTTAACACTATCCTTGCATTGTTGTGCATCTTCAACAATGTTATCATCATCAATCCTAATCAATCAAATCCTTGCATTGTTGTGTATCCTCAACAATGTTATCATCATCATCAATCCATTGATTCGATCAGTCAACCTTAGCTTGGTCTTCAACAAAATCCCAAATAGAGAACTATTATTGTCACACATATCCATATCCAAATCGTCAAAATCGTGAGAAAATCCAAAAACATCAAAATATCAAAAAAATCCAAAAAACACTCAAAAAGTCAGAAAAACATCAAAAACATTGGAATCTAAACTACGTCGTCTCTGAGCTTAAACGTAGGGAAGGCTAATCTTTGATCAGCCCCCGAGACACAAAAACACAAAAACATTCAAAAAAAAATAAATCCAAAAACATCCATAAAATCTTAGAAAACCCCAAAACATTCGAAAAATCAAAAAATCAAAACATTTGAAAATCTCAAAAATACCAAAACAACCTCAAAACATTCCAAAAAATGTCAAAATATCCAAATATTTGAAAAAATCCATCTATCTCATCTCGCTTTCACTCGAAATAATCAATCATCCATAATAAACTAATCATCAGCTTCATCCTTTGGCAACACAAACAGAAACAATCACAACACAAAAATCCAAACTCAAATGCAAAATCAAAATCAAAACAACAAACTTTTAAATGCAAAATCAAACTCTTGATCATTTTCAAACATGTAAGTCAACTTTATATCAATAGCCTATCAATCAACTTATCAATCCATCATCATCCTATACAATGCATGTCCTAGGATATATCGTTCCACAATGGGCATCATTTTGGATATCACATTGGATTCTTATCCTATCAAAACACATCCCTTTGGTTGAAGGTATGAAGAACATTGGATTGTTTGCATACTTGATCTTTTCTTTTGATTTATCTTATTGCACTCATTCCAAGGACCTCTTGATGATATCCAAACAAAGGATTTAGAGAGATAGGAATGGGGCAACGATCATTATCCTTTTGTCTGTTGTGCTTGTTGGATGTTCTTGTAAAATAACTTGGTGAATACTTGCTTTGTTAGGTACATCCTAGCAAGGTTTCGTATGTCAAGTGTGAACAAGAATACTCCTATCTATTTGTCAAGTCAAAGTCCATCGCACTAGGTACAGCGACATCCGGTTCTTTATACCTTGATGCATCATACCTACGTGTGTTATCAAACATAAGGTAAGTAGCCCTTTTAAAATCCCAATCCTTGATAAGCAAATCATCATCTATCATCATCATCATCATCTCTAATAAAGTCTCATCAGATCATGGACTTGTTGGATCCTCTTGTCATCATCTCATTTATTCTTTCTTCTCTTCGCACTAACATAACATCACCAATGCATCCATCATGCATCCATCCTCCATCCACAAAACATCAACATTCGGCATATCATCTCACATACATAATCATCATCATAATATAGATTTGATAGTCTAAGCATCTCATATATCATACATTTGCATAATCACAACATATCACATCATCAATCTCATCCATCTCACATCATATCATCATTTAAGTTGGTTAAAATAATATAGATTTGTTATTCTAAGCATCTTAAAACCATCTCATTTGCATCATCATCCATAACCATCCATTTTGAACATCTTTATCATGAGATCGACCCTCAAATAGAATCTTTTCACTCGATCTCTCGAGGGGGAAATGTACTAGTGTACTTCTTTCCGCTGGGGCATCCGAAAAAATTAGAATTTTTTTTAATTTTGTTCACGGCAAGTTTATTCTTTGAACCAACGCAACAAGTACATTGCTTCAAAGAGGGGAAAAATGTAGACATGCAAAATTAGCACCGTGCACTTAATTAATTCATATTCATTCAATCATTAAATAAGTTCACATTCATCCATTCATCAGGTAAATTAAACTCATTAAATTCAATCTCCTAAGATCATTAATTTAAAATTAAATAAACTTTATCATCATCCTTTTAATTAAATAAATCAAACCTTTATTTAATTAAATCTAGAATCATCTTCCATCCCTTTTGATTTAAATAAATCAAAATATTTAAGTCAAATGGGTCAAAATCCCCTAATCATCATCTAAGTTAAGTTAATCCTGATTAATCTAATCTAACCACCCATCACATCCTCTAGCTTTTCCCACTTGCACCAATAAAGCATTTTTATTCATTTATAAAATCATCATTTTCCCTCAACATGGCATCTTTGAGGAATATTCCCTCAAATTTGAATTCAAAAACAAGTTGACATGTACATCCAACAAAGCAATAAATTCTCCCTTACATGTCCCCCACTCAGTATTTAACTCTCAAATTCAAATTTGAATCTCCCCCTCTTTGGCACAGTGACCAAAATGTGCTCATTCCTCAACCTATCACAAGTTGACAAGTGGCTCCATCTCATTGGCCAAATCTTTGTCCCACATTCATCCATTTGGCTATTTCTCTCATCAAAATATTCTATAAATAGAAGGCTTCATTCTTCAACAAATCCTCCACAAATCCACAAAGTTGATGCAAAGTCACTCTCTTCAATTGAGAACTATTTTTGTCCACTCCATCTTCATAGCATTTTCATATCATTTTCATACCATGGAGTTTAACAAGGATTGGGAAAGGGCTTCTTTCCATAGAAGCACCAATCCAATATGAGATAGAGTTGACATCATGCTTTTATGTTCTTTTGCTTTAGTCATCTTGTTATTTGTTTGCATTTTAAAACATGTTGGATTATCTCATATGGATGTGAATATTTGCTTTGTTGCTAATGATATATGTTAGAATATCAGCTATTTGCAAATTTAGCATCCACACTTGGCATAGGCATTTTAGTCATTTTCTCGTAGGCATAGACATATGTTTAAAATCCTTCAAAGCTTATTTAGGACTTCGTCATAGTCATTGCTCGTATATTCGATCTGAGGGCAACACAACAATCAACAAGTTAGAAGGTGATATGAAGGTAAATCAAGGAAGCTTCGATGACAGGTATAATCGTTTTATTTAGTTTCCATTGTGCTTGATAGTTTTCTTTGGGTTTATATGCTTTATTAATTTGATAATCTAACCTAAAATTTACCCCTAGATACAAGAGCTTATACCAATCAACTAATGTCTCTAGTTTCTCCCTTTGTATGCATTTTTTTACAATATCAATGACAGAGAAATATTATGATGAAAGGCAACCAATACTTAAGAAATTGGTCAACATGTCAAATAGAAAGGCCATCATTACCTTAGTGTCATATTTATGCCTATAAGATGATTGTAACCAATATTTGCATTAATTAAACAAGAATTTGATGTTAATGCCTTTCACAATTTAACATTATAGTATTTCTAGAATACCATTCAATGAACAATTCACATTCAATTCTTGCAAAGAAAGTGACCATTTGGAGAACAAGGCATTCATTTTGTATTGGCATTTCAATAGAATTTTGATCAATGACCAATGAATCTGAATCTGCATATATCTTAGTAAGTTAGCAAAGCCACACCTCATAAATTGATGCGATAGGAAACTATAAGGAACATAAAATCTCATTCACATAATGTAAGCTATAGAGAGAATTAATCAATTTGAAATCATTCAAGATAGAATTTGTGTGTAAATTCACTTTTCATTGAATTTTGTGCATAATTTTTTGTGAAGGAAGTGGTGATTGGAAGTGGTAGTTGCAATTACATCATCTTACAAAAATCTATTTTAGTTATGTTTTGATGGATGTCTAATACCCTCTTTCAAAGCTTCTATTTGATTATATGTAGGAAACATGCTGCTTAAAGTTTCTAATGTTTTTTCAACAAACTATTTTAAACATATCTTATAACCATCGTATTCCTTGAGACCAAATTTCTTTGTGTTATTTTGTCAAAGAGCTCATGTGCTCTTTCTATTATTTTTCAATTTATCAGTGCACAAGAACGTGCTTGTATTCTTAAAAAATATCAATGAAAATTTAAACTAGCTCATGTGCCATGTCTATTTTTTGCAATTTCTTAGTGCACAAGAACATGTTTGTATTCCATAAAAATATCATTGAGAATTTAAACTAGATTTGTAATGTATAGGGCACACTTGAGTAAAGAAACATATAGAAAATTTTGAGAGCGGGTGAAGAGGTGAATTCCAGGGTTGCTTCCAAGTTTAAATAAGAGAAAATGGTGCAATGTCAACAAAAATTTGACAAAATGAAATAAATAAAAAAATTCCACTAAAACACAAAGTGATGACAATACCGGTTGAAATAGTCTATGAGATCTTCCTTCATTAGAGGAGATCCCCTTGAGAATGTTAAGTACATTGATCTCTCATTACTAGGATTGGTGGCCAAGTTCAATCAAATTTTATCATTTATGTTCATGTTAGTATGATGCCCCAAATTATTATTAATATAATTGAGAGATTGGATTTAATGAAACATATCAGAAAAAATTAAACCATTTTGGAGATGAGGGCAATTGATAACCCCCACACTATTCATACTTTCCATACAACATGCTTTATGAATTGCTTTGGATAATGGCAATGTCCTTATACTTTTCTTTTGCTCAATGGATGAACTATAAGTTTTGGGTCTACAAGTGTTTTCATGTAAAGAAATAGAATCCTTAATGATACAATAACAAATATTGACAAGAACTCTATCTATTTGAAATCATGAAAAAAATTTGTGGTCTACTAAATTGATAGGTCATTGTATCATATAATGAAATATAAGGAGGTTACTAGATTGTTATGGTTCTCAATAGTGACATCCCCATTGGAATGAATATATAAAATACAAAGGTAAGCCTTTTTAAACAACAATTCTAGGATTGGTTTTGAATAGTCCATTAATTTCTTAACCATGTTAGGGCATCATGTTTTATCTACATATAAACAAAATGCTAGAGCTTGCATTTACATTTGACTCTATGCTTAAATTTAGTACAAGTCTTTTGTAAAGTTAGTGGTCCATCATGTGAAATGGATTTAGTTGTTCATCAAAGTTACATGCCATTACAAGAACATTATAATCCATATACATAGTCATTCAATTTTTTTTGTAGAAGGTATATTGGAGCATAAGTTACACCATATTTTATTTAGTACAAAAGTTAATATATTCATCCACATCCTATCAGCTTTGAAAGGGCTTGTTACTAATCAGAGAAGATGGCATCCATGGGCATTGGTATCATTATCACCTTTAAACTCTAATTCATTGAAATATTAACTTATAAGAAACTTTCAATCTCAACGTATTTCTAGCCAACATGGAAATATGTAATTGAGTGTCACCTTTAGGAGACATTAGTCGTGATGCAAGAGTTCTCAACCTTTAGAAATGAGACATGAGTTTCTTTGGAGAAGCAAACTATAAACTATATACAATTGTTCAAATATTTGGGCATCAAGCGTTATGAACTTGAACCTAAAGTCCACAGTGATCTAGGGAGACATGTCATCTAAATTCCAAATCATGATCATATTAAATCTAAGTGTATGTGCATATTATTGTCAAGATTTAAGAAATTACAAGACACAAAATTGTTATAGTAATATGTTATATAAATTTATTGAAGCAATTTTCAACCATACCTATCTAAGAATGGATCAATACAAAACATTTATGGAACCTATAAGCTATAACAAATGAAAAACTAATGTAATTTTTTTTTGTTTCTCTTTCTACAAGGTGAGATACATATATAATATTTAATTTGAACAATGGTGTTGTTGAATACATTATATTATAATAGATAGGAAATAGGATGAAAAAGTGCTTTATGGGAACACATATTCACTCTCTAAAATCCAAAGAACTGATCTTTTGTCATTAAAATGTAAAAAAAATACTTATCACTTTATTACCATTGAAAATAGACCACTAAGATTTTTTAAAAATAAACCTATGATATGGAATGAAACTTTATTAGGGTTTTGACCATGTATATGAACCTCAAGTAGGTCACAAGAAAAACTATGTAGATCAACATCTTACTTGAAAGAACATAGAGAAAAAACTATCAATTGGCTATGTACTTGGTACCCTAGGATGAACCTAGGTATAAATAGGGAGTTTCTCAGGGCAATGTTAACTTTGGACAAGATTTAATATGGATATTGACACACACATATATGGTATAGTATTTTCAATAATTCCAAAATTATGCCAATGAATAGATGTAGAAACAAAATTAGCATATGGAAAAATGATATAAGTTAAATCTTAGAGTTCATAAAATCTAGTGAATTAAAGGTTAATACAAATTTATAATGCTAGATATAAACAAGGACCATTTAAAAGACTAGTTCATATAAAATTTGAAATCATAAACAAAATTTCAAAGATAGGAAGGCCTTAACATTAGTCTCTAATACCAAAATGTAATGTCGCTTTTTTCTAATAGTTGTTTAAGTAATAAACACGGATTAATATAATATATATATATTAGAGTTAATGACTTAAAATATGTAATGTTAATGAAAATATATATAAATAAATAATGTAAACTACAACATGTGATAATTTGACAATAATTCTAAATTAAATAATTAACATAGTAAATTGAATAACACATCCACATAATTCAATAATATTAACATCAAAATCATATATAATATTCCCAATATCATTTAACATCAAGGTTTCCAATACTTATATGAATCAATGCACTTGGAATGGTCATTCTTCCTCTAAGAATATATTTAGTGGTATTGGCCCGCATAGCTATGGCACATCTAGGAGGACCCAATTCTTATTCAAAGCTAACACACATGTTTCCCCAAGAAACAACCCTAGTCAGGGCAATCCAGAGTGTAAACTATACCTAAGTTGGACACACACTGTGTGACCCTTCTCTCATACCCATGGCCCACCAAACCACCTTCTTCCTTGAGTGATCTTGAAGTATTTTCCAAGTCTCACATGAATTATTTATATAACCTTTTAAGGGATGGTTCCAAACCATCGAACCCTTTCAAAATAAAAAATTGTAGTAATTATTTAAATAAATAGTTATTCCTTCTTTTTTTAAATACTTTTATAAATATCCTTTATCAATCAAAGGATCATAATTTCCTTTATTTTTTATCTCCTTTTTTAATTATAAAGGGTCATTTCATAACTTTATCTTTTCTTGGGGAAAAAAGACAAATAACATGTTCAACCTTTCATCACACTTGAAACAACAAATATCACCTTGTCAAAAGTAATCATCTAATTTTAATTGTAAAATGTAACTAAGTAATTAGGGTTATTTAATTACATAATCAACTCATTTTACAATTTAAAATAAATGACATAATATCAATTGACCTCTACTTAAAAAGAAAATTGAAGAATATAAATACACTACACTCAATTAATTTCTTGACAATAATTAAATTTTATCTTTAATAATTTTAACAAATATCAACAAATAATTGACTCTTACCCACAAGGTTTTGAAAAAAATTGATTGATAGATAATTAATTATTATTTTCCTTTCCACAAGCTAATTCCTTTGTCACCTAATATTATTATTGTTTAAATAAATAATTAACTTTTCTAATTTAACAATTTAAACTAAATGACACAATTAAATTTATACATTGTATACACAATTTAGAACAATTAAATAAAATCATGTTACCTATTTGTGCCAAATTTAAGGGTAAGGATAGCTACTTTCTAGGAAGAAATGCTATTATGTTTAATAATAAAATTTAATTTAACATTTCATTGATTAACTAAGGGTTGGAAAATGTTTTTGATATGATAAGCAACATTTACAGGGTGTTGTACCCTACATGGAGAGCCCAAGGGCCAGAAAGTTCCAAAAAAACAAAACATTAAACAAACTAAACACCAAAAAACACAACCAAAATAGGATGCAGATCAACAACACACATGGACCAATAGCCAACTAGCAGCAGACTCGCTGGATTTTTCCCAGTTCTTCGACAGCAGCTGAACCATATCATCCCCAACCCATTTAGGGTGGTCCTCAATCTTTTTCATCTCCAACTCTTCCTTCATAGCAACCGATATGGTACTAGTGACACAGTGGATCACCCTGACCATAAAGCGAGTCAACCCATGCAACTTATTGTCCATGATGTCCAATCTCTCTTTCAGCACACCAACCTCCTCCCCACCGCTCGCAGTGTACTTATGAACATTCTGCTCCATCCCCATTAGCTCTGAAGAGTGGGAGGCTGAAACCTCCTGCAGATCACCACCCAAGTTAGGAACCGATGGGGGCCCTCTGGCTTTCTCACCAATCTCATCCTCCGACACCACCTCCACATGACTATCCTTGCTAACTGAAAACTCCTCCTCGGTGTCCAGGTCTCTAACCTACACTTTATTTTTGTTCTTAGCAAGCCTGCCCGAACATCTTATAATTGCATCACCGCCAGCAACCACAGTTTTTGCCACCACCGTATCTCCCAAGGAATCCTTGCAGACATCATGCTTCCCTTTAATCAAAGGCACCTTCTCCTCCTTACCCTTCTTCTTCAGACCAAGTTTACCAGGAGTCCTAGCAGGAGTAGACTTAAGGTCACATAGGCTAACCGCCACACTGGCTTGGGCAGCACCCTCAATACCTTTGAGTTTTTTAGTAGGAGGGTTGGGTTTCTCAGCATGGACTGGGTGATTCTTTTTAACAAGGCCTTTAGACTCGGTCGGAGATAATTTGGGCACAATGGGGTTCTCAATTTCTTCAATACGAACGACCGAAATAGGTTTAGGTGGGCAAAGAGCAAGATGAAAATGGTGAAGACTAAGAATAAGACCCTAATGGAGCGGAAGAGGAGTAGGCTCATTGGGGTTAGCAGTGGCCGAGGAAATACACTTTTCAACAAAATTTTTGAGGTCAATCAGCAGGAAGAATGGAAAGCTCAGAAGAAATTTATGCCTAAGGTGATTTAACAAAGGAAAATGGTAGAATAAGTAAGTTTTGTACCTTCCTTCCAACATGACATACTTCATCAAATCCAGACACACCTAGTTCCACGGCTTCGAAAGAGCCTCTTGTTCAAATCGGATTGGTTGCGTACCAGCACCTCCTCACCAATGAAAAATTTGTTCATGTTCTCATTATACTGGGTCTTGGAATGCTTAGGGTGCTTCATACATGTGCTCTGCAAACCCGTCGCCTATGCAATAACTTCCTCCTCGACCATGAAGGAGATGTCACCCATGGAAACATGACGATTCTTCCATGAATTAATGAATTGAGTGGACAAGTTATGGTCATGACCCACCAGCCTCTCCATGAGAGGAGCAATGTCGCCTTCAACACAAATATGCCAGACAAGTGGATCCCTTCAAAATTCAATGCAATTATCTAGCTCAAGCCACACTCTTTCTCCTCCCATTATGCCACACTTCACACAGTATAACTAGGAACTCTGAAAACACAGAAGATTAGAGACAATAGCTAGGTGAAAAAAACCCCACATAATAAGACATTTAAGCCAAGAATGGCCAAATTTGATAATTAACCCAACGGACAGGTCGCATGCATGAGCAAGAAGCTTTCCCAAAGACATCTTAGCAAAGCCATAAATTGGTATCATATCATGCAAATAGCAGATAAGGAAGGACAAGCCAAGTAGGGAAGGATTTCCTTCCATGTCGTAAACGCACAGAAATACAGGCAGACTAGCCACGGGCCTATAGTTAGAAATCTCTAAATTGATGGCATTAAAAGGTTGGCCAACTTTAGAGAACACGCCGGAGGAAGCTAAAAGGAACGAAACCAAAAAAATGGAAAAAAAAAGCCAATAAGGAGCTTAGTATCATAATTACAGGTCACATCAAAATAAAAAAACATGAATTTGAAAATCTGAGAGTTTAAGCAAGTCCCCATAAGGAGATTATGCCAAGTACAGACCAGGTTAGAATTAATCAATCGGTATTTGCTACAAAAAATCATAATTTATTTATTTAAATCAGGTTTCATGTTATAATTTGAAAAGATCCACTTGCAATCCATCCCTTCGATACAGCTCATCATCCATCTCATCACCTCAAGAAGACCACACAACCCGAATAATAAGCAAGTGGGTCCCCCAGCAATCCAGCTAAGCAAATGTGTTGTAGTCATCATTGGTCAAGTAAGGGCTTGATCCTTAACTATAATACTCTAAATGTTTGGTGGAAAAATACTTAAATCATGCCAACATTTGGATATTTTCCAATGTGTGCTTAAATTGGCCAAGGCATCCGCAACCTGGTTTCCCTCTCTGTAGATATGACTAGCCACTTTTAAATTTAGCTTTGACACAACGAACCTTATGTTAAGAAGAATATCCTTAGTGTTCCATCCCAGCAGTCTGCCACAATTTATAGCATCAATAATGGACTTCGAGTCCCCTTCAATGTGAAGGTTCTCAATCCCCAGAGAAACAATTATATGTAAGCCTTTTAACAACGCATGAGCTTCCACTATCATAGAAGAGTGAATACCAATCCCCCCAGCATAGCCAATCACAAAAAAACCTTTGTGATCTCTAATCACTCCTCCAATACTTTCTCTTCCTAGGTTGCCTTTAGCAGCCCCATCAAAATTAAGTTTGAACCAGCCTCCATCCAGTGGTTTCCAAATAGTAGCCCTCTTGGCAAGAATTTTAGAGTTATCATGGGAATTGGCATCAAGGTTCTAGTGCCAAAATTTAGCCATGCTTATTTCCATCTCAGTCAGACCAATATCTGGGATTTTACCATTGAAAAGAGAAATATTTTCCTCTATGAGTTGGGCCCCAATGCCAAAAACATCTTTCGGATTCATCTCAATGTTCCTGAATATCATGTTTTTTCTCTCTTTCCATAAGCACCAACAAATAATGGGAGGAATTTGGTTCCATATTTTTGCGGTTAAAGGATGGGAAAAGGGACCAGACCAACCTAAAATGAAAGATATGATATCTTTATAGATAATCCACTGAATCCCTAATCTCTCAAACGCCAGCTCCCATACTTCCAAAGCAAAGGGGTGGTGTAACAACAGATGAGACACAGTTTCTTCATTGATTTTACACAAAAAACATCTGTTGGGGATTTGGAATCCCCTTATCCTTAGGTTGTCCTGCATAAAAATTCTATTATGACAAACAGTCCACCAAAAGAAATTAACTTTCGATATCATGTATCGATTCCAAATCTTCTTCCACAGAGTATTCACCACACCCTGGTTCATCAACTATCTGTAAGCAGTTTTCACAGTAAGATCACCCTGGTGATCATGGATCTAGAAGAACTCATCCCCACGTGGGGAAGGGGGTATTCTAGTAAGAGTGAGTAACTCCTGTAGGGATTTAGCAAGAATACACAGATTCAGGGATAAACGACAGTAGCTACTAATCTCCTTCCATTTCCTGGCTCTCAAAGGCCCTATCAGCTAGTCACTAATATGTTTCCCAAACACTTGAATAGCCCGACCCATAAGGACTCTGAACTCAGAAGAATCCAGGGGAAAGTCAAGCAACCAGGTGTCTTCCCAGAATCTGATTTTGCTTCCATCACCAATCTTCCATTTGATCCCTTTTCTCAAAAGATCCTGAAGGTTGCAAATCCCCTTCCAACCCAGAGACCCATGAGGGTGGGCCTCTGAGAGGCAGTCAACCAGAGGTATGTTCAGAAGATACTTAGCATTCATTATCTCACACCAATCCTTTTTATCCCTTAGATGATCCCACCCCACCTTGGCCATGAGAGCTTTATTAGAAATAGTAATAGTTTTTAAACCAAGCCCACCACAACTTTTTGGTTGGAAAACCTTATCCCATTTAACCAAAGCAAGATTATTTTTTTCCTCTGTACTAGACCAGAGGAAGGACCTTTGGATTTTCTCAAATTTTTCAGCAATATATCTAAGCATCTTGAATAGGGATAGGAAGAAAACTGGGATACCTTGAAGAACAACAAATAGAAGTTAAAGCTTACCTACATGGCTGAGTAAAGAACCTTTCCACCCAACAAGCTTACGTTGAATCCTCTCCATAATGGAATAGTTGTTGTGCAATTTTTTGCACACACGCCCTGCTAAAAGCAAGGACCCTCTTTCGCTTCGTTTTGGTGTTTTGGCCCTTTCTTTTGAGGTTTTGTCTTACCTAGGCATGTGCTTAAATTGTTTATTTTGAATGCCTAAGTATTTCCCCTCAGGTTACTCATTGAAAATCTTAAAGTTCTGGATGAATTTCGGGCTTTTGCCCTGATTCGGGATTTTCCGCCCTGGTCAGATTTTCCCGGATCATGCTTGGACTCCGGTTGTACCCTTGTTTTTTTCAGGGATTTTCAGTATTCGTGGATTTCTGCATGGGCTGGATTTTCCCGGATTTTGCCCTGTCGCCGGTTTCCCGAATTCCTTCTCTGGCTGTCCTGTCAATTGCGTTGTTGGCTTTGTGCATGCTTTGAGGGGTGTATCTAACTTGGTTTCTGGGTCTCTTGGATTATTTCATGTTGGGGTTGTTCAGTATTGCGTCATTTGTCATCTCCTAGCTAAGTTTTGAACTTGCCTGTGTGCTAATGGCAGATGAGTAGGGTTTCCAACTAGGGGCAATGTCATTTCAAGTTATGTCATCTTAAAACGGGCCTGAAACACAGGGAAATTTTATGAAAGGTACATCCCTAACTTGCTCTGTGTTTAAATGTTTGAATTTCATGACTAATCCGGTGTCTGAGTAAAATCGTGATTCAGCGTCGCAGTCCGGGATAATCCATCCCTTCTGAATCTTATTCGTTGTGACCTTTCAATGACAGTGAGATGTCATATCGATCACACCATAGTTCATCGATGAAGTCTTTTATGCATACCAGTCGGCGAGACAAAGAGGATTCGTCGAGACCTCACCCCATAAGAAAATGTCTCATCGACATGCTTGTTCATATTCACTTTCGGCAAGACTAGCCCTAGTCGCCAAGAGGTCATAGCAGGATCCAGTAGCTTTACCGATATTCGTTTGTTTCACCAAGACATCCATCCCTTGGCGAGACCTCCCACCGAACATTTCGCTTTCACCGAGCTCTATTCTTTTCAATCACTATAACCCTTCGAGGTCGGCAAGATGTTATATCGGTCATTCTGTGTCTCGCCGAAGCCCTTCGTGGGTTTGTATTTGGTCGCCCAGACACCGCAATTCTCACACCAAAGTATTTCTATCAGCAAGACAAACCTCATCGCCAAGAGCTCATAGTGGGCTCCTTTCATCTTGCCGATCTTCTGTAAGTTCGCTGAGACCTCCCCCTTTCGGCGAGACCCTTCGCCGAACATCCTGCTCTTGTCAAGTGACCTTCTGTCAGGGAGACATTCATGCTTCGCTGAGACCTTCCAGGGAGCTCATTACTCTTGCCGAAGCCTTCGCTTTTGACTAGACTCCTAACATTCGCCAGGACTTCATAGCGAAACCTTCCTCTTGGCAAGCCTAGATCTTCTATCGGGTGACTTCATAACGTCGGCAAGAGGTTATGCCAATGGAACTCTTCATTGGAGAAACATAACATAGTCGCTGGGATCTCTGGCCAAGCTCAAACGTTTCACCGAAATCCCTCCTAAGTTCATATCCATTCGCTATGACAATATCTTTCTCACACCAAAGGTCTCTTATGTTATATCGCCGGTTGGTAAGACGTGCCCCACTCGGTAGGACTTCTTTTCGAATGAAAGTTGTTTGGCCGCCGAAGTATTTTCCTTTGCACCGTTTGGTCCAGAATTTTTCCATATCCATAGATTTCCGTCGAGTCTAGATTTCTCTGAAATCCGCCATCCCTCTGGTTTCCCGAAAATCCTCTTTGGCTCATTCTTCGCGGGAATCCGTCTCTGGCGGATTTTCTTGAAAGTTGATGAAACATAAAGGAACGTGAGATAATTGGATCTATTTACAATTCATGATGCATTTGATGATTATTTCATGTCATATTTGGATCTCCCATGTGAATTTATCGGTGAAAAATGATCAAGTTTAATGATTAAGTAGGTGTTTCCTGGTTATTCCATTGGAATACGATCGGACTGGAATTTCCTGAAATTCCTCTCTGACTCAGATTCCGCAGATGGCCCCGAAACCTGAAATTTGTGGGATCATTTCATATGAAATTTAATGGCACTTTGGTTGCAGGAGATGCATTCTAATGATGTATTGATGGATTAACATTGGTTTCCTGTAGTTTTTACTGTGGTTTTCATGTTGGGTGCAGGATGAATCTAGCAAAGCAGCAGTTGGTTCCTCATTATCTAGAGCAGTTGAGAGAATGGTGGCAGGACGTTTGTGCACCAAGTAATGATGATTTTGTGCTCAAGCACCAGCTAGATGATACAGCCACCTACCTTGCAATTATTGGAAAATACCTAGCGTATAAGGCGGATTGGGATAAGTCGGTCAAACACTCAAGGGACAAGATTGCGTCCATCGAAATCGACCTAGGGTTTTTCCCCTGCCACCAGTAGCTAGCCTGGATGAGAGGTTCTTGAAAGTACATGAAGAGCCAAATTGTAGCAGAGATAATAGGGAAGGGAGCTAATGATAGGCTACAGCACGTTTTGTGCCTCCATTTTATCTTCCCGCGCATTGGTCTGAACTGCACTGCGGATCTCAGGACGGCTTGGACGGGATGTGCATTTAATGCCTGTTTGACCCATTTCGAAGACTCTCTTGGCCGAGTTGTTGTGCCATTAATGCTGTAAAACCCTTGCCTGGCCGACGAGTTTTCTGGGAATTCTATATATTGGGCATGTCGCCTCATTTGTAAAGGGGGAGATAGGTTAGAACGGTTAGAAATAGTTAGATGGTTAGAGAGAAAAATAGTTAGAAGTAGAGGTCGTTAGTAGCAAGTAGGTATTCTCAAGCAAATGTTGTAAAAGAAATCTAGAATTGTTGCTACAGTGGACAATTTGAATACAAGAAATGACATTGCGATTTGGTGCCATACTTGTCTTCTTTTGTTTTGCATGGTTCTTTTTATTCTATCTTTAAAATTGCTTTGAGAAGGTTCATGTTTAGATTAGTTTTGGGTTCAATAATGTTTGTGATTTAATAGTTGAATGTTGCAGCAATCCTTCAGTCCATACTTTTCGCAACTAACTGATTGTTAGTTGCTTTGCAAAATTAGCCTGGACTTCATATTCCATGTGCTTAGTTCGATTGTGAAGATTTGTTCATTTCAACTGCAAAAAGGGTTGTTGAATGAATGTTCGTGATTTGAAAATCTTAACACCTCAGAAGATTGCACTATTTTTTGTGAGATGTAGATTTATCTTGGTCAAGCAAAGATCGGTTTTAGAGGGATTGGTCCATTCAAGTGTTGGTTACCTTCATTATCGATCTTAGGAGTAATGTTAGGTTTAGAGCTCTCTCTGAAACCCTTATCCTTTTTTATTTCTTTGATTATTGGGTTAAATCTAGGATTGAAGCACCATCAGATTGTTAGATCTGATAAAATTGATTCAGCATTTTGCTTGTAGAAAGGTCCCATTGTGATTACCAGCATTTTCACATTTCGTTATTGAGTTGTTTATGCACTGTCAAGACCTGATATTAGAGACCTTGGAGTTATCTCTTGAGGCTTGCCGATAGAGATTTACCTTTCAAGAGAGATAGGATATCATATTCTGTCTGGCTGTTATTGTGCAAAAAACACGATCAACAATACCAAAACTCCTGAGTGACTTCTTTGACAGTTAGGGGCAGCCCAAGATAGACCAAAGGTAGGGAACCACTATGACAGCCCAAAACAATAGTGACTCGAACCTGTAGATTAGGAGTGTTGTTAAATAAGTAAATAATACTTTTGTTGTAGTTGATGCATTTCCCTTAGCAAGTCATGTAGTTGTTGAGATAGTTTTTCCATTTCCTGGCTTCCAGCACCGAGTCTTTCCCAAATAGGAAAGTATCATCCACAAATTGTTGAATCACTGTCAGATGAAGATTAGTAGCAGCTTTGATCCCTTTGATTTCCCCCTCTGACTGTTGTCTCTTAAAGTTGCACCCTTATCAAGTTGCATAACTTGATACTTCAGAGAAACATGGGAACTTTTCCAGGTTGTGGGTCACCTAAAAATGGAAAAGAACCTTCGGAGAAAGTCGGCTTCCTATGTTTCATTACCTAACTACTAACTTTTTAGTAAGGAAAAGGGAGAAAGATTACTAATGAAAATGATTAAAACTAAAACTGGTAAATGGTATTCCCTATGGTGATGCACTTAACTAGTAAAAACTTGAAATTTCATAGCACAATCACTTGCTTCTCAAAGAAAAGAAACAGAACAATTGCACAACATTTTTTAGTAAATTTTATGCATAAATATTCCAGTAAAGAGGCTTAAACTGACTATAACTTTCATAAAGGAAAGATAATTTTCACAATCTAAAAGTTAAGTACAATTCCTTAGCATAGTTTCCAACCTACATAAAAGATAACTTTGCAGAAAAGGCATGAAATGAGACAAAATAACAAGGAGGTTAAAATACCTCACAAGTGATTTGATCAATCACTCTAATAACACACAACTCTGCAAGAATAAGAAGGAAAAAGGCTTCAAATGTTGATATCCAAGGACTTTTCTGAATTCAAGTCAAGTAAAATGAGTTACAAAATGTATGCACAGAATCTGTAAAAAGGACTCCCAAAGTCACTGTCTCCAAAATTTGCATAATTCAGAACTGCTTTCAAAATGAGCAACCAAAGTGATTAAGTACAAAAGCTCCACCAAACAAGGATTTTTCAACCTCCTTGGGTCGGATGCAACCATAATGCCTAAAATCTAGCCCCTAGATCTCATCTTAAAAGGCTTTAGAATGTCAGAAAAAATCAAACATGACTTAGTCCATCAAGGTGACTCATAAAACTGACCCCAAAAGGCTCTCAAGAGAAATAAAAATCTCCTAGATGCTCTCTAAATGTTTGCAAAAACCTTATAACACACACCCGAGTAAATATACAACCTTATAACACACACTCGAGTAAATATTTGATTAACAACCTTACAACAATTTTGGCATGCCCGGTGGGACACATTCTCCACAATTTTTGTTGGTTTGGTATGCAACCAGCAAATTTCAAACTTTACAGAAGTTATTTTTGCATACTTGGTGACTTTGTAAAGTGAAAGAACTTCAAAACCAGTGTTGTCACAGCTTATGAGAAGAATACAAACAAGAAGTTCCAGAGAGTTCAAATTTTTGCAGTTGTCACCATCCAGAAGACAAGGCAGAGCCGCAAAAAGAGTACCTCCTTCCAAGAGAGTATAGTCTACACCACCTGGTGTTAGACCAACATCAGTATTTTGTAGTTCTAGTACAGTCCCAGGAGTTGCAAGAGATAAAAGAGAGCCAGCAAAAGATTGAGAACATTTTGTAGACTTTTGGGAACAAATTGGTTAATTTAGAGAAGCAACAATCATATAACAGACCTACAAATCAACCATTTCAAGGTAATAGGCAGCAGTACCAAGTAAATTATCAAGGTCCAAGACAGAATGTGAATCAAAGGCCTTTTCAGGCATATAACCCAACACCTATTAGTGCAGCTAGGGACCTTGTCCCTATTCAAAATAATCTTGTTGTTGATTATGAGTGGTGCTACCCATGCAACCAACCACATAATCAGACTACATGCTCCAATGGAGTTATAAATCAAGCACTTATGGTACAAAAATGCTTCAAGCTCATAGTAGAATGTACTCAATGATGTACTCCCACAACAACAAGATCAACTTACAGATGAAACCACTTTACTTAACTAGCAAGGTGAAGAATTATGTGGTGTAAATGTAGATGATTCTCCAGTTGTAGCTAATACAAGGGAAAAGAAAACAGCTTTTGAACTTGATCAAGTAGCTAATAAAGGAAAAACAATAGCTGCAGGACAACCTACATCACAAGTGACTCGTATTTTGCAAAGAAATCAGCAACTTCCAGCTAAGGAGTAGCCACACTTGCAAGTTGATCATGCTAGTGTAAAGGTACATCAGAAAGTAAACCCAGTTGTACCTTACAATATTATTGATAACATGAAAAGAATGAATGTAACAATGTCTATGGGATTCATTAGCTATCCCATCCCAAAAAGACTTGCTACAGTCAGCCTTGTCATATTATTGTTGCGGTGGCATTTACATTTCTAAAGTTATGAAACACAAAAGGCATTATATATGCCTAAGGCATTAAAAGAAAATCATAGCCCATGGCCTTAATTACCTTCACATTGCATTTTTTTTAAAACAATGGCTAAAATTCCAATATTCCATCGGCATATGAAATAGGGTAAAAAACCCTAAGACAAAACAAAAGAAAGAAGTGTTATCGTTTTGCATCATTTTGAAAGAACCTTCCTGAAGAAATTTTTTGTCGCCGCCAAGGGTTTTTGTGAAGTTCTCTCCATGGAAATTTGAGGAAGATTTCTACAGTTACTGAGGTTCTAAACCACGCACAGAGCGGCAGGGAACTCCAGGTAAGCCACTTTTGATATCACTTCATTATTTTTGTGACTTCCATTGAGAAAAATAACTCGAACCCTAGTTAAAAACTTCTATTCCACTCTCCCAATGGTTTGATTTTAATCTTTGTAAAATCATGCATTGACAGGCTACGAGTTTTCTTTATGTATCTGGGCATAGATCTATTTTTCTTTCCCTATAGCTTGAAGTTTTGAAACTTTCCTTTTCCTGTATTGATGATTTATGTAAAACACATGGCCGTAGTCATTTTTTGATATATATATATTTGTTTCATGTTCACTCATGACCGCCATGGTTGGGGTTTATGAAACTTTTATTATTATTTCTTCTGGGTCTTTCATGGTCGCAACTATTCTTTTAGAAATTTGAAAAGAAGAAAAAGGTCTTCATTTTTTGCAGATTATCAAAGAAGCTCACAATTTTTTTGTGACTTTTATGGCCACCATGGAAAAACGAGTTATGGGTTACTTTTTTTTTTTGCTTCTTTAATCAAAACCCGCAATGGATTCTACATATCTCTTAGATTCCTCCTGTAGTTTTTGGTAAACAAAGATTCATGCTGTGGCCATATATGCTTGTCTCCCTCTGAAGGTCATGGCTTGAGTTTAACTAGATGTTTTATGAATAAAGAGATAATCTCAATTTCTTCTTTGTGAGAGAAAAATCTTAGAATGTCATTTGACTCCCCGTACTTGTAGTAACCCTCTTCTAAAACACTCATTACTCTCATGGAAAAACATTTTTATAGCTTTTCACTTTACTTATATTCTATAGCATTGAATTTTCTGAAGGTTTATTCCTTATGCATTATTTAATGACATTGTCACTTCAAAAGAACATGAACTCATTTTTTACATTTGCCTCATAGTAGTTGTCTTTTTTGATTTATTGTGGCACTGTAATGAATGAATCTTTGTATAAGATCATGTTGCCTTTAGTATTTCTTGACTGTGCTTACTGGAAACATGCTAATTAGACATGTCTTCAATCTCAAAATGAACTACCAACTAGTGATAGGACCCATCTTCATAACCATAACTAGGTCATAGAAAATGTAAAATAAGTTTCTAGGTCATCGAAAGAAACTCTCTCAGATCCATGACAGAGAAGTCCTAGGTTGATCCATCATCTTAGATGAACATCAATAAATCTTAACTTGGTTATTTGCTTTACTCTTGTGACTCTATTTCTTTTATCAGATGATAACAGTTCACATCTTTTGTTATGCTCTTTGGATTGCAAGAACTGTCCCATTTAGGAAAACTCATTCATGGATAGCATTAATCCATGTATTGATGTTGAAGAACTCATTTCCTTACACTTGATAACAATCTTATGAAATAAATGAAACATGTATAGTACCTTTTATTGGAAAACACATAATGTTATTCTAGCACCTTGCCTGCCACTTTATGATATGATCTTTATTATGATACTGTTCAACAAGAAAATATAGTTCCATGCTCTTTACATCTCATATTCATTGCACTCTATTGTTTTTGATTCTTCTTGCAATCTCTTGTTGCACTATGAGCTTGTAACAGCAATGCTCATGATTTGAAACACATTGCACTCTTACTGTAGCTGTTAATGAGAAATGATATATCGCATTTGTATTTACTCATAATATTTTTGTATGCAAACCTAATTATGAGTTGATCTCAACCCTCGGGGGAGCCACATTTATCCCCACTCATTTGATCAGAACATGATTTCACCTGTAGCTACACATGAAGCAAACAAGTTAGAAATAAAATGCCTACCTTAAGTGTGTATAATATTTTTTGTATTTTGGCCTTTATGGACACTTAAGATAGGCATTACATTTGATGCACATGGGAATTAGCATATGTATGTATGGGTAGATGTGCATGTTCAGAATGCAACTTTTCATTACTTAGAACCTAATCTTCTAACCCATTTCTTTACCCAATGTAGGCAACCAGACACCAAGCACCTAGGGGTCAAGGAGCTATAGGGAGCAAGGCAAGGAAATTAGGAGAAGATTCATTTGCAGTACCAGTCATTCAGGCAATGGCTGGTTACCTTATTTACATGTTTATTTTCTTTACAACATTTACTCATTCATGTATATTTTAATTCAAGATATTTGTATCAAATGAATAAGTCAGTCTCACGGCTTGATGTGTGAGACACATGTACCTAATTTCATTCAATAAAGATTAGATTTTCAAAAAGATTGTAAAATATTTTATGTTTCATTCACTTGTATGAATGTAATAATTTTTCGTTCTTGTAATCTTGTAAAGTTGTTTCATTTTATATAACTGAATGTAACATAGAAGGTTTAATAAAATGTACCATTCATTTTGAAACATAGATGGCTCTTCCTAATTGAGCCTGTAGGTGAAAATCTGGTAACATTTTTGGCGACATCTATTGGATGTTTTCCTACTAAACATCAAAGACCAATGGCCTAGACTCTTCCATTAGGCATGGAGTCATTAGGAAAACTCAGAAACAGACCTAGAGCAGTTTTGTACATGGTTGCAACTCACTTGTGACTCATTAGAACAGATTAGGTTACTTGGAAACTTATTGAAAACAAGAAATCTGCAAAATGGAAACTACTTAACTGTGCTAGAACAACACTTAGGGAATGAAAAATGCAGTTATACTATAGTGTACCAACACTTATTGAAAGCATAAACCTAACCTAATATGTACAATGATAAGTCATACCTCAAAACAGTGTTTGAGGTGAATCGCATTAACTGGGATTGGCAATATTTCTCCATCCATGTTTGAAAGTTGGAATGCATTATGCTCCTTGCATTCAGTGATAATAAATAGGCCTGCCCAGAAATGGTCAAATTTGTTATGCTTGCCTAGTCCACTTTTTAGCACATCCCACTTGAGAACAATATCACCTTCTTTGAAAACTTTGGTTGTAGCTTTCTTATCAAATGTTTTCTTTGTTTGGAGTTGATGATACTCCAAATTTTTCATTGCTTTGTCTCTTGTTTCTTCAAACTCCATGAGATCTGCATATCTTATGGACATTGGGTCTTGTTCTTCAAACATTTCCAACTAGTGAACAATGTCTAGAGCTGGAAGCTCTATAGACATAGGTAATTTGGCCTCTTTTCCATAAAAAAGTACATATGGTGAATTACCAACTGATCTCTTAGGGGTTATTCTATCTGCCCAAAGTGCAGATTTCAATGTGGTATGCCAAACCCTTTGATTCTCCTCCATGGTTCTCTTAATAATTCTGATCAGATTTTTATTTGTACTTTTAGCTAAACCATTACCCTGTGGGTAATAATTCAAAGAAGTATTCAAATGAATTCCATGTTTAACAACCCAATCTGTAACTCTTAACCCAACAAAAGCAAGAGTATTATCTGAAATGATGGAGTCAGGAACTCCAAATCTAGTGACTATATCCTCATAAAAGGTTAGAACAGAAGATTCATTAGCTTCTTTCAAAGCTATTGCTTTTTTCCATCATGTAAAATAGTTTGTGGCTATAAGCACCCATTTGTGACCAGCACTGGAAGGTGGATTAATTGGCCCGATAAATTCAATGCCCCATCTCATGAAGGGTTGTTCTACCTGAATTGGATGTAAAGGAATAGCAGGAAGCTTCTCCTTTCCTGCAAATAAAACACATTTTACACATTTCTTTGACCATGCATATGCATCTTTAAATAAGCTAGGTCAGTAATAGCTAGCTCTCGTGATTTTCCAAGCAGTTGTCCTTGGAGGAAAGTGACCTCCTAAAGCTCCATCATGAAACTCATAAAGTACCTTGTCTGTTTGATCAGTATCAATACACCTCAATAAAACACCATTTAGATCTTTCCTAAAAATAATATTGTCAATGAGGACATATGGAATTGATTGTAATCTAAAGTATCTTCATTTTTCTCTGTCTAGACTTGGTGGACACTCACCAGTTTGAAGAAAATGGGTCATTTCCTAAATCCAACTTGCTACTAATGTAGGAGCAGCATTCTGATTCTGATTGTCATTAACTAAAATAGCTTATGATTCTGATTTATGTGCATCTTCAGGGGTTGAGGTAAGTTTCTCACAAAGACCTCTTCCTCTAACAAGTTTTGTGATTTTGATATCAACATCAAACTCCATTACTTTTGTGATCCACCCTACTCTTTTCTCACTCAAATATTTGCTTAACAGAAACTCTTTCACACTCAGGTATGCAACTAAAAGATGAATTTTATTGTTGGAGATTAGAGGCTTAAGTTTTTTCAAGCTTCTCATCACAGCAAGAACATGTTTTTCAACAAATGTATATTTCTACTCATAATCAGCAAGTCCTTGACTAAAAAAGGCTATTGGCTGCTCTAAATTATCATTGTTTTTTGAACCAGTATAGTAGAAATAGAACTAATGTTGTGAAAAGCATACAATGAAGTCTTTAGAGAAATATGGATTTACCAGTGTTGGGGCTGATGCTAAAGCTTCCTTGATTTCTTCAAAACTACGTTTTGCTTCTTTAGTCCAACTGAAAATTGCATTCTTTTTAAGCATGGCAGTCAAAGGCTCTAATAAATTTGCAATATTAGGTATGAATCTTCTTTAAAATTTGATTCTACCTAAAAATCTTTGTGATCCCTTTTTATTATTGGGTAACGGCAGTTCAAGTATGGCCTTGACTCTTTCAGGGTCAATGGTAATTCCCTCTTTTGACACTATATGACCCAACAGTTTACCTTCATGTACAACAAATATTCTCTTTTTCAGATTGAGAGATATTCCATACTCTCTGCATTTTTCAAAACTTGCTTGAGATGTGACAGGTGTTCATCTACATTTTTGGAAAAAACAATTACATCATCTAGATAAACAAGCAGAAATTTCTGAATTAAATTTTGAAATGCCATATCCATGGTCCTATGAAATGTGGCACCAGCGTTAAATAAGCCAAAAGGAATTCTCTTGTAGGACATAGTACCCCACTTTGTTGTAAACATTGTTTTATATTGATCTTCTTCTTTGACTAGAATCTGGTTATAACCAGAATATCCATCCAAAAGAGAAAATCTTCCTGAACTAGCAACAACTTGGAGAATCTGTTCCATTGAGGGTAAGGGGTAATGGTCTTTTAAAGATGCTCTGTTAAGGTCTCTAAAATCTACCCATTCTTCTTTCTAACCGGAACAAGGTTAGAAACCTAGGATGTGTGTTTAATTGGAAATACAATACCCCCTTCAACTAACTTGGTCAGCTCTTTGATCATTAAAGGTTCAAGCTTGGGGTTCAAAGGTCTTTGTTTTTGCCTAACAGGCTTAGAATCAAGTTCTAACTCAATTGTATGTTGTGAAATATGAGGGTCAAAACCTTTTAAATCAGAATATTGCCAAAGAAAAAATGTCATGATACTCTTGGCATAAAGCAATGAAAGCTTTTCTATCTTCAGCTGAATAGATTTTGCCTAATTTAAGAATTTTACCTTTAAAGATTCCAACTTCTTCATAATGATCTTCCTTCACTTGAATACTGACCATTATTTTCTTAAGTTGATCATCAGTGTTGAATATGGACTCCAAGGTAATCAGACCTTTCAGAAGCTTGTTTGTCTTCAACTGTATAACTTGATCATCATACTATTGTTTAACCTTCTCCTGATTTGTTACAGAAAATTGATCTTCCTCGAGTAGAAAAGTTAAAATATGCTCGTCACTGTCAAATACTTGCCAGTTGATGTTATCAGGAATTGATAGCCTAATTATGACTTTAACATATTGTTGTATCCTCTCTTTTTTTATATCATTTGGGATATCAAATTTTGCTCTAATTGTTGCAATTCTATCAGCAAGTTTATTCTGATTTCTTGGGATAGAAATCAGATTGAAGGCATCAAACTCCTCAATTATGTTCCATACTCTGTTTTTGTAGGAATTCAAGGAATCATTCTTGGAAACATTTAGGCCTCTAACCTAATTAACTATCAATTCGTTGTCTCCATAGACTTTTAAACAGTTAATTCCTCTTTTCCTTGCCCACTCAAGGCCTTGAATGAGTCCTTCATACTCAACAGTGTTATTTGAGCATGCAAAAGCAAAACAAAAAATTGAAAAATACCTATCACCCTATGGAGAAACAAGCATTGCACCTCCACCTGCTCCATTCTTGCTTCTAGAACCATCAAAAAACATCTCCCAAAGTTCATTTTGTTGTTGTAACAGTGGATCTGCACCTTTTTCAAGGTTTGGAACCTCTGCATTAGGTTCAAGCATCACATAATTTCCCATACCAACCTCTTGAATAAGGTCTCAGGACTGTCCAACACATTTTTTGTTGCCCATTCGTGTAACAACACGTCAGGAATACCTTTTGCTTGCAGTTCTTGAGCAACAGCAAGTTCACTGTTAGTAAAAACGACACAATTTGTGTCTACAGCAGTAGGAATAGCTTTGATAGCACTTGGGTTGTATGGATCAATGTGATCTTTGGCCAAATTTTCAGATTTAATGGTAACCTAATTGGTTCCATATCTTGTTCTAAACAACATATGTGACCAATCAGCTGAAACATAACCTCCTATCTTAGTTGTAAAGTCTCTTAAGAGACATAAGGCAAAGAAAGGTGGGAGATCTATGACACATATGTCTTGGGGAACTAAAAATTTTGGCCAAGCATGAAGAGTAAGACTCAAGCCTTTTATAACACTTAAAGTATTAACAGAGGTACCATCCAATTGAATCACTCCTTTCTCTAAAGGATGATATTTTAGTCCCAATTTGTTAACAATTTGTTTTGGCATTACAGACCTACTAGCTCCATTGTCTACCATACAGTTGTGGACTAACTTATCACCTATGATTATAGAAACATAAAATGGAGGTGGTTTGATGTCCTTACCTGCTTCTTTATTGGGTTGTTTATCATTTACCTGTTGATCATTTGTCAATATAGCTCTAACTTGACCTATTGGTGGCTCATCAGACACTTTCAGATTTGACAAGGCTACTATAACATGTCTTTTTGGCCTAGAATAACTAATCAATCCCACATAGACATCGTTACATTCATTCTTTTTATGTTATCAATAATATTGTAAGGTACAGTTGGGTTTACTTTCTGATGTACCTTTATGCCAACATGATCAGCTTGCAAGTGTGGTTGCTCCTTAGTTGGAAGTTGCTGATTTCTTTGAAAAATATGAGTCACCTATGATGTAGGTGGTCCTGCAGCTGTTGTTTTTCATTTATCAGCTGCTTGATCAAGTTCAAAAGATCTTTTCTTTGCCCTTGTATTAGCTGCAACTGGAGAATCATCTACATTTACACCACATAATTCTTCACCATGCCAGTTAAGTAAAGTGGTTTAATTTGTAAGTTGATTCTCTAGTTATAGAAGTACATCATTGAGTACATTTTGTTGCGAGCTTGAAGCATTTTGTACCATAAGTGCTTGATTTATAACTCCATTGGAGCATGTAGCCTGATTATGTGGTTGGTTGCATGGGTATCACCACTCATAATCAGCAGCAAGATTATTTTGAACAAGGACAAGGTCCCTAGCTGCACTAATAAGTGTTGGGTTATATGCCTAAAAAGGCCTTTGATTCACATTCTATCTTGGACCTTGATAATTTCCTTGGTATTGCTGCCTATTACCTTGAAATGGTTAATTTGCAGGTCTATTATATGACTATTGCTTCTCTAAATTAACCAATTTGTTCCCAAAAGTCTGCAAAATGTTCTCAATCTTTTGTTGGCTCTCTTTTATCTCTTGCAACTCCTAGGACTGTATTGGAACTACAGATTCTTGTTTACCAACAACTGGTACTGTTGGTACAATAGGTAATGGTGCAAATGGTGGAATTTGAAGTGGCACATATGTATGTATTTCTGGAAATAGGCATGGGTGGCCTAGGAGCAATCTTTCATGCCTGAATTAAGCAATTTTCTGCTCTAATTGCTATCTCAAATGCATCTGGTAGAGAAACACCTCCCATTGACTGTATCATAACAACTATATCACTGTTAAGAGCTTTCAAATAATATAAAAAATCATATTTTGAAGGTGGTATCACTGTTGCATGGATTCCATCCCAAGTCCTCTGAAATCTAAAATTGAAATCATTTATTTGCTCTTGAGGAGCTCTTTTTATTGTAGTCAGCTGCTCCAATAATGACAAGTTATCAGATCTATCCTGAAACTATTTGTGTAACTTGTCACCCAATTCGTCCCATGTTGCAATAGAACCTACTCCAAGACTTATGAACCATTGTAATGCTCTTCCTTTGAATGATGTTGCAAGTAGCCATACAACTACATCCTCTTGTGTAATATGATGAACACCACATAAGGAAGCAACATATCTTATGTGCTCAATTGGAGTTGTTTGATCTTCACCAGTGAAGATTAGCAAGCTCTTAAAAGCTGCAACTGGTATGTCATTATGTTGTGCCAAATTTAATGGACTACCTCCATTAAATGGCACAAAGGGATGATTTCTAGCAGCAACCATTGGAGGTGGTTGAGGTGGATTCAAATATGTAAAAATAGTAGTTGATGAACTTGTTGCAGCAGAAAAAACTTGAAAAAGAAAAAGTTGCAAAACATATAGAGACAACAAATGAAGTTAGACTGCTTGAAGGTAACCTTGTTGTTCTAAGGCTTGGTGAGGCAGAACGATTCTCACTCTATTTTTTAGATGGTCTTACTCTCCTCCTTGGAGGTGAAAATACTGATGTTGGTCTAGCACCAGGTGGTGTACACTGTACTCTCTTGGAAGGAGGTACTCTTTTTGCTACTCTGCCTTGTCTTCTGGGTGGTGACAGCTGCAAAAATTCAAACTCTCTGGAACTTCTTGTTTGTATTCTTCTCATAAGTTGTGACAACACTGGTTCTGAAGTTCTTTCACTTTACAGAGTCGCCAAGTATGCAAAAATAACTTCTATAAAGTCTAAAACTTGTTGGTTGCATACCAAACCAACAAAAATTGTGGAGAATGTGTCCCACCCGGCATGCCAAAATTGTTGTCTCTTAAAGTTTCACCCTTATCAAGTTGCAGAACTTGATACTTCAAAGAAACATGGGAACTTTTCCAGGTTGTGGGTCACCTAAAAATGGAAAAGAACCTCCGGAGAAGGCCGACTTCCTATGTTTCATTACCTAACTACTTAATTTTTAGTAAGGAAAAGGAAGAAAGATTACTGATGAAAATGATTAAAACTAAAACTGGTAAATGGTACTCCCTATGGTGATGCACTTAACTGGTAAAAACTTGAAATTTCAGAGGACAATCACTTGCTTCTCAAAGAAATGAAACAAAACAATTGCACAACCTATTTCAGTAAATTTTATGCATAAATATTTCAGTAAAGAGGCTTAAACTGACTATAACTTTCATAAAGGAAAGATAATTTTCACAATCTAAAAGCTAAGTACAATTCCTTAGCACTACATAAAAGATAACATTGCAGAAAAGACATGAAATGAGACAAAATAACAAGGAGGTTAAAATACCTCACAAGTGATTTACAAAAATAAGAAGGCAAAAAGCTTTGAATGTTGATATCCAAGGAATTTTCTAAATTCAAGTCAAGTAAAATGAGTTACAAAATGTATGCACAGAATCTGTAAAAAGGACTCCCAAAGTCACTGTCTCCAAAATTTGCATAATTCAAAACTGCTTTCAAAATGAGTAACCAAAGTGATTAAGTACAAAATCTCCACCAAACAAGGAGTTTTCAACCTCCTTGGGTCAGATGCAACCATAATGCCTAAAATCTAGCCCCTATATCTCATCTAAAAAGGCTTTAGAATGTGAGAAAGAGTCAAACATGACTTAGTCCATCAAGGTGACTCATAAAACTAACCCCAAAAGGCTCTCAAGAGCAATAAAAATCTCCTAGATGCTCTCTAAATGTTTGCAACAACCTTATAACTTCCCTAGATGCTTGGCATGTGTTTTCCAACCTCTCTTTAAAGACATCAATAATAGATAATTATCTCATCCAATCGACCAAGTCACCTTCATTTGCATTAAATAACAATAATATGACTATTAAGGCTTATAATTACACCTTAAGGTCATATATTTTACAATAGATAAATATGCAAATAAAATTTTATGAATCTCTTAAGGCACTTACAGGTTGACAGGGCATCTATATATTGAGGTGGCATTGACTTTATCGAGCCAATTAATCCACCTTCTAGTGTTGGTCACAAATGGGTGCTTATAGCCACAGACTATTTTACACGATGGACAGAAGCAGTAGCTTTGAAAGAAGCTAATGAATCTTTTGTTCTAACCTTTTATGAGGATATAGTCACCAGATTTGGAGTTCCTGACTCCATCATTTCAGATAATGCTCTTTCTTTTGTTGGGTTAAGAGTTATAGATTGGGTTGTTAAGCATGGAATTCATTTGAATACTTCCTCGAATTAATACCCACAGGGTAATGGTTTAGCTGAAAGTACAAATAAAAATCTAATCAGAATTATTAAGAGAACCATGGAGGAGAATCAAAGGGTTTGGCATACCACATTGAAATTTTCACTTTGGGTAGATAGAATAACCCCTAAGAGATCAGTTGGTAATTCACCATATGTACTTGTTTATGGAAAAGAGGCCAGATTACCTTTGACTATAGAGCTTCCAGCTCTAGACATTGTTCACCAGTTGGAAATGTTTGAAGAATAGGACCCAATGTCCGTAAGATATGCAGAGCTCGTGGAGCTTGAAGAAACAAGAGACAAAGCAATGAAAAATTTCGAGTATCATCAACTCCAAACAAAGAAAACATTTGATAAGAAAGCTACAACCAAAGTTTTCAAAGAAGGTGATATTGTTCTCAAGTGGGATGTGCTAAAAAGTGGACCAGGCAAGCATAAAAAATTTGACCATTTCTGGGCAGGCCCATTTATTATCACTAAATGCAAGGAGCATAATGCATTCTAGCTTTCAAACATGGATGGAGAAATATTGCCAATCCCAATTAATGGGATTCACCTCAAACACTGTTTTGAGGTATGACTTATCATTGTGCATATTAGGTTAGGTTTATGCTTTCAATAAGTGTTGCTACACTATAGTATAATTGCATTTTTCATTCCCTAAGTGTTGTTCCAGGATAGTTAAGTAGTTTCCATTCTGCAGATTTCATGTTTTCAATAAGTTTCCAAGTAACCTAATCTGTTCTAATGAGTCACAAGTGAGTTACAACCATGTACAAAATTGCTCTAGGTTTGTTTTTGAGTTTTCCTAATGACTCCATGCCTAATGGAAGAGTCTAGGCCACTGGTCTTTGATGTTTAGTAGGAAAACATCCAGCAGATGTCACCAAAAATGTTACCATATTTTCACCTACAGGCTCAATCAGGAAGAGCCATCTATGTTTCAAAATGAATGGTACATTTTATTAAACCTTCTATGTTACATTCAGTTATATAAAATGAAAGAACTTTACAAGATTACAAGAACGCAAAATTATTACATTCATACAAGTGAATGAAACATAAAAGATTTTACAATCTTTTTGAAAATCTAATCTTTATTGAATGTAATTAGGTACATGTGTCTCACACATCAAGTCGTGAGACTGACTTACTGATTTGATATAAATAAGAATTAAAATATACATGAATGAGTAAATGCTGAAAAGAAAATAAACATGTAAAGAAGGTAACCAGTCATTGCCTGAATGACTGGTACTACAAATGAATCTACTCCTAATTTCCTTGCCTTGCTCCCTATAGCTCCTTGACCCCTAGGTTCCTGGTTTCTGGTTGCCTGTATTGGGTAAAGAAATGGGCTAGAACACTAGGTTCTAAGTAATGAAAGGTTGCATTCTAAACATGCACATCTACCCATACATACATATACTAATTCCCATGTGCATCAAATGTAATGCCTATCTTAAGTATCCATAAAGGCCAAAATACAAAAAATATTATACACACTTAAGGTAGGCATTTTATTTCTAACTTGTTTGCTTCATGTGCAGCTACAGGTGCAATCATGTTCTAATCAAATGAGTGGGGATAAATGTGGCTCCCCTAAGGGTTGAGCTCAACTCATAATTAGGTGTGCATACAGAAATATCATGAGTAAATATAGATTTGATATATCATTTCTCATTAACAACTATATTAAGAGTGCAATGTGTTTCAAATCATGAGCATAGTTGTTACAAGCTCATAGTGCAACAAGAGATTTCAGGAAGAATCACAAATAGTACAGTGCAATGAATATGAGATGTAAAGAGCATGGAACTATATTTTCTTGTTGAATAGTATCATAATAAAGATCATATCATAAAGTGGCAGGCAAGGTGCTAGAATAACATTATGTGTTTTCCAATAAAAGTTACTATACATGTTTCATTTATTTCATAAGATTGTTATCAAGTGTAAGGAAATGAGTTCTTCAATATCAATACATGGGTTAATGCTATCCATGAATGAGTTGTCCTAAATGGGGCAATTCTTTCAATCTAAAGAGCATAACAAAACATGTGAATTGTTATCATCTGATCAAAGCAATAGAGACATAGGAGTAAAGCAAATAACCAGGTCAAGAGTTATTGATGTTCATATGAGATGATGGATCAACCCAGGAGTTCTCTGTCATGGATCTAAGAGAGTTTCTTTTGATGAGCTAGAAACCTATTTTACATTTTCTATGACCTAGTTATGGTTATGAAGATGGGTCCTATCACCAGCTGGTAGTTCATTTTGAGATTGAAGACATGTCTAATTAGCATGTTTCCAGTAAGCACAGTCAAGAAATACTAAAGGCAGCATGATCTTATACAAAGATTCATTCATTACACTGCTACAATAAATCAAAAAAGACAACTACTATGAGGCAAATGTAAAAAATGAGTTCATGTTCTTTTGAAGTGACAATGTCATAAAATAATACATAAGGAATAAACCTTTAGAAAATTCAATGCTACAGGATATAAGCAAAGTGAAAAGTTGTAAAAATGTTTTTCCATGAGAGTAATGAGTGTTTTAGAAGAGGGTTACTACAAGTACAGGGAGTCAAATGGAATTCTAATATTTTTCTCTCACAAAGAAGAAACTAAGATTATCTCTTTATTCATAAAACTTCTAGTTAAACTCATGCCATGACCTTCAGAGGGAGACGAGCATATATGGCCACGACATGAATCTTTGTTTACCAAAAACTACAGGAGGAATCTAAGAGATATGTAGAATCCCTTGATAGTTTTGATTAAAGAAGAAAAAAATAAAGTAACCCAAAACTCGTTTTTCCATGGGGGCCATAAAAGTCACAAAAAAATTGTGAGCTTCTTTGATAATCTACAAAAAATGAAAAGACCTTTTTCTTCTTTTCAAATTTCTAAAAGAACAGTCGCGGCCATGAAAGACCCAGAAGAAATAATTATAAAATTTTCATAAACCCTAACCATGGCGGTCATGAGTGAACATGAAAAAAATATATATATCAAAAAATGACTACGGCCATGTGTTTTACATAAATCATCAATACAGGAAAAGGAAAGTTTTAGAACTTCAAGCTATAGGGAAAGAAAAATAGATGTATGCCCAGATACATAAAGAAAACTCACAACCTATCAATGCATGATTTTACAAAGCTTAAAATCAAACCATTGGGAGTGTGGAATAGAAGTTTTTAACTCGGGTTCGAGTTATTTTTCTCAATGGAAATCACAAAAATATTGAAGTGATATCAAAAGTGGCTTACCTAGAGTTCCCTACCAGTCTGTGCGTGGTTTAGAACCTCAGTAACTGCAAAAATCTTCCTCAAATTTCCATGGAGAGAACTTCACAGAAACCCTTGGTGGCGACAAAAAATTTCTTCAGGAAGGTTCTTTCAAAATGATGCAAAACGATAACACTTCTTTCTTTTGTTTTGTCTTAGGGTTTTTTACCCTATTTCATATGTCGATGGAATATTGGCATTTTAGACATTGTTTTAAAAAAAATGCAATGTGAAGGTAATTAAGGTCATGGGCTATGATTTGCTTTTTATGCCTTAGGAAAATATAATGCCTTATGTGTTTCATAACTTTAGAAATGTAAATGCCACCTCAACACATAGATGCCTTGTCAACCTGTAAGTGCCTTAAGAGATTCATAAAATTTTATTTGCATATTTATCTATTGTAAAATATATGACTTTAAGGTGTAATTATAAGCCTTAATAGTCATATTATTGTTATTTAATGCAAATGAAGGTGACTTGGTCGATTGGATGAGATAATTATCTATTATTGATGTCTTTAAAGAGAGGTTGGAAAACACATTCCAAGCATCTAGGGAAGTTATAAGGTTGTTGCAAACATTTAGAGAGAATCTAGGAGATTTTTATTACTCTTGAGAGCCTTTTGGGGTCAGTTTTATGAGTCACCTTGATGGACTAAGTCATGTTTGACTCTTTCTCACATTCTAAAGCCTTTTTAGATGAGATCTAGGGGCTAGATTTTAGGCATTATGGTTGCATCCAACTCAGGGAGGTTGAAAACTCCTTGTTTGGTGGAGCTTTTGTACTTAATCACTTTGGTTACTCATTTTGAAAGCAGTTATGAATTATGCAAATTTTGGAGACAGTGACTCTGGGAGTCCTTTTTACAGATTTTGTGCATACATTTTGTAACTCATTTTACTTGACTTGAATTTAGAAATGTCCTTGGATATCAACATTCAAAGTTTTTTTCCTTCTTATTTTTGTAAATCACTTGTGAGGTATTTTAACCTCCTTGTTATTTTGTCTCATTTCATGCCTTTTCTGCAAAGTTATCTTTTATGCAGGTTGGAAACTATGCTAAGGAATTGTACTTAACTTTTAGATTGTGAAAATTATCTTTCCTTTATGAAAGTTATAGTTAGTTTAAGCCTCTTTACTAAAATATTTATGCATAAAATTTCCTGAAATAGGTTGTGCAATTGTTCTGTTTCATTTCTTGTAGAAGCAAGTGACTATCCTCTGAAATTTCAAGTTTTTACCAGTTAAGTGCATCACCATAGGGAATACCATTTACCAGTTTTAGTTTTAATCATTTCATTAGTAATCTTTCTCCCTTTTCCTTAATAAAAAGTCAGTAGTTAGGTAATGAAACATAGGAAGTCGGCCTTCTCCGGAGGTTCTTTTCCATTTTTAGGTGACCCACAACCTGGAAAAGTTCCCATGTTTCTCTGAAGTATCAAGTTTTGCAACTTGATAAGGGTGCAAATTTAAGAGACAACACTGGTAGCATTTTGGAGAAGTTCCTACTTAGCACATCCACCACCATTATGAATAAATAGGGAGACAGGGGGTATCCCTATCTGAAACCTTTCCCAGCATTAAAAAACCAAATGGGGGAGCCATTAACCAGAACATAGTACTTTACTATAGTGACACATTCCATAATTAGATTTATCACTGATTGATTAAATTCAAACTTTACAAGGACTTTGGGGACAAAATTCCATATCACTTTATCATAGGCCTTGGATATGTCAAGTTTAAGGGCCATACCAGCATAGTTACATCTATCCATGGAGTGGATGAGTTCATGTGTTGTGATAGTGGCATTAAGGATATGCCTACCAGGCACAAAACCTTTCTAAGTTGGGCTAATAATTTTTTCAAGAAGTGGTTCGATACGGTTAACCAAAATTTTAGAGAGGATTTTATAAAAAGTATTGCATAGGCTGATAGGTCGAAAGCTAGTCATATGTTGAGGATCAACTATCTTGAGGATAAGAGCAATGAAAGTGTGATTTAGTTGCTTGAAGATCTTACCCGTCTTAAAGAAATCCTGAGAAGCAAGAATAAGGTCTTTGCTAACAATCTCCCAAAAGGTCTGAAAGAAGGCCGATGGGAAACCATCAGGGCCCAGAGGTTTGAATTCCCCCATGCTAAAAGTAGCCATCATAACTTCCTCAGGTGTGACAGGACTAAGAATCCCTAAATTGTCATTCTGATAAATTAAATCAGGTAGCGAGTCTAGCATCAGACTCTCGAGAGCCGAGTTAGGAGCATCAACCAATGCCGCATAGACCTTCTAGAAGTAGTCTACAACCACCAAACCAATAAGGGGGGGTGAACAAACCACCTCACCCTGGGCATTGTGCAACTTGTTTATCTAGTTTCTCCTCTTATGTTTAACATCAAAAATATGAAAGAAAGAGGTATTCCTATCTCCTTTCAACCATTGAACCCTGGATTTTTGCTTCCAAAAAATTTCCTCTTTCTTGAGAATTTGTTCCCATTCTCCCCAAAACTCTTTCTCTTGGATGCAAGTGGAAAGGCTAGTATCACCCTCCTCCATTCTCTTTTGAATCAATTTCAACTTATCCCATGAGATTCTTTTTTATTGAAAAACATCCCCAAAGACCCTTTTATTCCATCCCTTCACCATACATTTAATGTTCTTTAATTTAAAAGAGATTCAGAACATGGGGGACCCACGAACCAGAATATTCCACCATTCAGAAATTTTCATTTTGAGATTAGGGTGGGAATTCCATATGATTTCAAAGCGGAAAGGAAAAGGACCAACAACAGACTGGTCACACGAGGTTAGCAGCAAGGGGTTGTGATCAGACACCATCCTAGGCAGAGCCCACAGAGAGGCCTTAATCTAACTGTACCAGTTGTTGGAGCACAAGAATTTATCCAGTCGGAATTGAATTAGGTCTTTACCCATATGTCTGTTAGACTAGGTGAAAGCTTGGCCCAAAAAGTCAATATCAATAAGGCCTATAGAACTCAAAAAGCTAGCAAAGTTAGCCATATTGTCAAAGTAGTCAATCAGCCCACCACATTTCTCAGAGGGGAATAGTGGGGAATTAAAGTCTCCAGCCACCATCCAGCGCAAACCATTATTATTTTTAATCCAATCAGCCAATGACACCCAAAGAGAAACTCTAGCATTGCTGATGTTGGGCCCATAAACATTAATAATAGACCATGAGCCCCCATGGAAATTAAACGAAACACCAACACTATTTCTATAGCAGAACAATTCAGTACCCCTAAATTTGGAGGGGTTCCAGAGTACAGCAAGAGCACCAGAGGCCCCATCTGCATCACTATAAACAAAGGATGACCCTAGCCAAACGTACTTAGCAACATTCTCAAAATTTTCTTTCTTCATTTTAGTTTCTTGTAGGAGTAGGACATCTAACTTATGTTCTAGAGCATAGTTCTTCAACGCTAGTTGCTTATGGGAGCTATTCATCCCCCACATATTCCAAGACATAACCTTCATTTTTTACCTTTGTTTGAGGACACTTCCAATGTCTTCTATTTTCCCAAAGCAATCTCATTTGTGGTCTCTCGTAGACGGGTGGATCTATGGCTAGGCCTTCCTAGCTTTGAGTCTCCTCCCACATCATCCTTTTTCTTCTTTCCCCTCTTCTTTGGGGTTATCTAGTTCTCCTCATCTGCAATAGCTACCTGGGAAGTATCCTCCACGATGAGACCAGTCTCCCCACCCAATCCCAAATCCTCCCAAATTTCACCCTCTCCACCAACAGTCTCACTGGTACAAGAAGAGCCCACCTCTAATAGCGCACAACCAGAAAAAACATCCTCTAGAGTCATGTTAGAAGTTAGATTTACTTCCTGAACCACACCATTAGCCACTTTCTTAGTTAGGGACATCTTAGCTAGACCTTCAGCTGGATCAATCTTTGTTCCAGACCTAGAAGCATGATCTCCTAGGATAGGGGGTTCACTAATAGCTCCTGATTCCAACACTAGGGCCTCCATGCTAGGAACGACCACAAAAAAAGGAGAAACACCATCTTTAGAAGTGCCAGTACTCCCCAGAGCAGGACCAGAAGGAGTAGAAGAGACCCCAATGTTAGGGTCCTTATTAAAGGAAGACTTGCAATCAGAAATTAGATGCCCAAGTTTGTTACACTTCTGACAATAGACCACCGCATTTTCATAGCACACCAGTTAGACACAGGATCCAAACTTGGAGCAAAGTTTAATAGTATTCGGTAAATATTTGTTAACACAAATATTCACACAGAAACGGGCAAATACTAACCTAGATTTCAACCTAGTTATGCAGTCAGAGGTGATAAAATGACCCAAAGAATTGCCAATGCTCTTAAAGATAGAATCGTCTCAATATTCAAGCGGTAACCTAGGAAGGCGGATCCAAACCGGAGTAGACTTATGTAGATCCACCTCTGGGTTAAACCCCGGCTTGCAACAACATAAGGTCAAGCTATGTTTTCCATAGATGCAAGGTCTAGTAGCCAGAATCGATACTAGATCTTTTGATGATGTGAAATTGAAAAGAAAAAGTCCACCCGACATAGCACAGATCTCCACACTCCCCTTGAGTCGCCACTTAACAACTACCCATTTTTTTACCATATCCACAGTAGGTTGAAAGGATAGAAACCTACCCATAACTATGTTTTCCATGGATGAGAGAATCCTATCACTGACTAAGTAAGAAATAGAAAAATCCATCCCTGACACTACAACCTCATCCCCAAGAGGAGGCTGAGGGGTAGTGCCTTTTTTACTATTGGTTAAAAAATATTTCCACCCAATGGAATCAGAAGGAATCACAATCGTCAACACATCAGCCGATGACATGGGTTGCTCCAAGGTATCCGCGTTCAAAAGAATTGTCCTACCAGGAGTGTCTCTCAAGGGACACGAGTCCACAAGAGACAAGACTAGGCACAGGTCAGGCTTAGGCAGAGGGGGCCCATGGGGTACCCCCAAGCAAGATTCCACCATGCGCGCAAGAAGTTCAAACGCAACCAGAGGATGGAGGGAGCGGGAAAAGTTTCTTTGAAGTGTTGGAAAATGCTATGCCTCTTAGTTTTATAATAAAAATAAGATAAAAGTAAGAAAATATTTATTACTTTTCTCTACCTACTTTATTAATTTTTCTCACCTACTTTGAAGTTATTCAACTATGTAAAAATTTCTTTCCTTCCAATTCAACATTCTTTTGATTAAGTGTAATGCCCCGCCACACAAACCCCAAAGGACAACTAATCAACTAACAACAATCACACAATTTTTGTTTTTTTTATAGAAAAACTAGCATAAGATGTACATTAACATACAACACTGGTAATGCAATTATGCATATACATTATCTAACTACGTCCTCTAGGGTACACATGATTGCATTACTTAACATAATCCCAATCCCATAATGATGATTACTAAATACAAGATTACATCTCAAATCCATCATATAGAATAAGTATACAGTGTACATACATGCATTACATTACATCAATGATAAACATCCATAAGAGGACACATGATAAAATCAAGAATATATATATATATCACATTTATTACAAGAGTTACATCGTTTCAAGATTACAAATATACAACAGTGCTTCCCAACAAAAAGTGGAAATGATACATTAGTTACATAGAATAATACATATGAAATGAACATGATACATATTATCAATGATATCTCCAAATTGGTGAAGCTCTAGATACACTGCAAAGGTACAACTCCATGCTTCACAAACTTTGACTGGGAACCCAATGGGGTGCATAGCATGTTCCACCTGACAATGTGGACCCTAAGGACCACCCCCCGTGCTAGGAGATGACAAGAAGGACCCACAACATAAAACAATCAAGTAGAAAGGCTACAAGACTCCATAAACAAGAGCAACAATAAACACAAAGGACAACTGCATCAAGAACAATTGCTTACAAGATGATTGCTTCTAGAGGCACACAAATAAAAAGGGAAAAGTAACAAGGATACTATAGGAAGAGTGTCATCGCATGGCCCTAGCATGGGTTATCTTGGCTACCTCTCTCTAGGCGTCGACCCCAATTTATGGTTATCTTGTCTAAATCTCACTAGGCGTTGTCCCCATAGGGTGACACATGCAAGACCACTTACCTTTTGTGAGGACAAGGTAGTGATCTTGTCGACCAGGCCTTCATAGCCCATCCTTAGTCTATGGAAGCACTATAGGAATGGGCGAGGCATCTTACTTATCTTATTTATTGTCAACCTACCCAAACCCACTAGTTAATTTATTAGGTTATCACTTGTTAAGAAAACTCTTCCATGGGTTATCCAAGCTGCCCCTTTGTGTGTTGGCCCCCATTAAGATCCACTCTCCCTAGTAGCATCAAAACAAACCTCAAGACATCAAGGGGTGTACCAAATCACACAAAGCACCAATCATGAAAACCAAGTACATATGTGAGGCATGAACCTTCTCACCCAAAAATCACATCAAAAGGAAAAACCATGGTGCAAGGTAACACCCCACATGCTCAAAACAAGAATTAAAATCAAGAGTTTCACAAGAACCGAATATGAAAACCATCATGTAACCAACTTTCCCTTAGCCTCTGGAAGCATAATAAACCAACTACCCTTAAACCCCCAACTAAGGTTATCTCAAACATTTCGGGTTCCAACAAAACACCATCATGACTATGCACAAAATATCCTCAATTCGAAATGAATACAAGAGGAAAATGCAATCCACATGGAACCATTAAAAATAAACCAATCTCTTGATTTTCGCAAACACATTCAAGTAACCATTTTAAGAAGCATTTTAAAGAATCAACTATATTTTACTTTCATATCCATATTGAAATCATTAAATTAAACTAACTCTATATATATTAAAATACACGTAACAAATTAATCTTTAATTATAAACACAATAGATATGTATTTAAACACACATTTTTTTCTTTTTACACAACAGATTATTCTTATATTTATACATAATATATATTTATACATATACATATACATATATATTTATATATACATACATATACATACATATATAAATATATACAAATATAGTTAATTAAGCATACACTACTGATAATAATCAACATTTAACTAACAGTAATTTGTTGTTTTAGAACAACTTATCAAAATTCACAAACTACAACATATAACTAAACC
This sequence comes from Sequoia sempervirens, assembly GCA_007258455.2. Classification (NCBI taxonomy): domain Eukaryota; kingdom Viridiplantae; phylum Streptophyta; class Pinopsida; order Cupressales; family Cupressaceae; genus Sequoia; species Sequoia sempervirens. The sequence goes on from VDFB02281492.1 coordinate 1,081,693,117, forward strand.
TATATATATATATATATTAATTTCAAACATAAATCAATGTGCTGGGCGCTAATTAAAACTCCCACACTAGTCGAATTCAAATTAAGCCTAAGCATTCTCAAAATATAGTGTATCTAACAATTATTTACAAGGAATAACTAATCACAAAATTTCATTGAATTTCAACTGTAAGGCAACAAATAATCTAGATATTGTGAGGCTTTAAGAATAGATTTTTGCACTAGAAACTAATGCACAATACAAATTACATTCAACAGTCAAGGAAATTCGGCTACCTCAAAGAAAAAATATGATAAAAGAAAACTTTGATTACATCAAATGGTTTGAGGAAAGGCCCTAAAAGCTTGAAGCAAATGCAAAAAGTTAGAAAAGCAGAGGGTTCGACTCTTCAAAGAAAACAATTGAAAGCCAAAAGAACGGCTATGTGAAGGAGCCACGCCTCATCCTTTGCCCATTTCTTTACCATGGATACAAAGCAAGATAAGCCAAAAATAGTAATAACAATTATGATCATTGATAGAATCGTTCTGGCTGGAGATGGACGCACAGTATGGGTGACTCAGCCAAGAGTGGCGATCAACAACAACACATTGAATTCTCAAAAAAAAATGGGTATAGGCAAGTAAGCTCTGGAGCCATGATCTAAGTCGATTACCATCAAAGGTATGAATGGTGCGAATCTACTTTCAACAGCTACGCAAGGTACTGTTCAAAATACGTTTGACACAATGTAGTTTCATTAAATACAAACTCTAAGGCAGTAACTAATCGAAATGGCTGAAAATCAAGCCATAGAATGAGCGATGAAAAGAAAGATATCAAACTCTTAAAAGAACAATTGAAATCCAAGCAAATGGCTGAGAGCAAGACAAATCAATGTCATACAAAACACTAGTTGGATCTATTGAATGAATTACGTACAAAAGAATAATAAATGACCGACCTGGATTCTATGCGTGAAGATGGAGACGATGTGCTAAGACGATCTTTCTTTCGTAATCCCCAAATCCATTCTCCATTCTCCAAACCACCACTTCCTTAAAATTCTAAAAACTGTATTATTTTTACTTGATAAAGAGAATAATTGCAGAGCAAACTTCTTGCTGAAAAACCCCCAAAAAAACAAATTTCTTCCTCAAATTTCAATTAAAGAAGTTATTTGTTTTCAAAAATAAAAATCAAATGCTAAATCATTAAAAACTCAAAAATTAGCAAGTTGCCCTCTGATCCTCAGTTCGAGACTATGCATGCACTTGCATGCGAAATGTTTCCTCAATTCAAATTCTTTTAATTACTTTTTCGTAATTTAACATTATCACTTAATTTCCATTTTAATGTCCCAATTTAATATTTTATTTTAAACAACATTATCCACTACATTTGAATTTAAAATAAACATTATTAATAAATGCAATAATATTCCATTACGTTTCATTAAAATATTCATCATTAATAAAATTAATAATATATATAATTATCAAATCATTATAACTTAGCAAATTAATTTGAATAATTAATTAACAACATCTACTTAATAATTTAATTTAATAATGTAATTAATCAACACAACACTTATGAATGTCGTTTAACTAAAACAATTAATTGAATGAAATTTATAAACTTAACAAAATGAACTAACAACTATATCCAATAATTAAAAAACATCAATTAGACAATTAAAATTAAACAACTCAAAACAACACGATACCTAAACAAGAACGGGGTTGCAAATAGACCACATTGTCAAAAACAATGACAAGGTGATGGACTAGGTACTCATCCTCGTCGAGGATGACAACTAGGGTGGGGGACTTTCTTTTCAACTCCGTTTTCCACATCATTCCCATTGAGCTTGTAAGGCACACTCAAACTTGACAGTGTAGGTGGAATCGATGCCTAGTACCTGCAACCTGCATCAAACCAAATGTCGAGCAACACATATATCCAATAAAAAACACACCATGAGAGGAATTCAAAGTGTAGCAAGGCTCTCACAAATGAGCGATGCTACACCATCCCTCTCACCAAGACTTCAAACAGTAACCACATCATAAGAAACATCATAAAGCAATCACTAATCAAATGCATAACAAGCATAGTACTAAGTCCAAATGATAAACATAACCAATTTAATCCAAACACAACATCAAACTCCATATATCATCATAACATAAACATCAGTAAAGAGTTTCATAATCAACCAAGTCAACTAGACTGTCAACCAACCAAATCAAAATGGTGAGCAACCAACAACATAGTCTCAAGGTACACGACATAACATAAAAAGTATCATAATAGTGACAACAACACGAGAGGCATTACATCCTCCCCTGTAGAACTAGGCTTACTCCTGGAAGCTTGTGAATAAATAAGGAAAAGACTCTTTGATCTGGGATGCATCCTCCCATGTTTTCGAAGTCTCATCATTAGGGTCCCATTGGACTCACACCTATTCAATTTCTCTAACCCTGAGAGCGAGTCTCCTATGCTGAAGAACAACCACATGCTCGAGTGCCAAATGCCCATCCTCTACCTATAATGCATTCCAATCAAGTACATGAGATATGTCTGGATAATAAGGCCTAATTACAGAAATGTGAAACAAATCATGTATGCGCGATAGACTAGGTGGAAAAGCTAGGCAATAAGCAATGGGCCAATTCTCTCCAACACCTCAAATGGTCCCACAAAACGAGGCATGAGCTTAGAGCCTTTCCCATAACAGATTGGACTCTTTCGTGGATGCACTCGTAGGAATACCCGATCACTGACTGAAAACTGACGGTCAACCCTATGCACATCTACATATTTATTTTCCCTGTCCTGCACTACTACCAAGTGCTCTCTAATGCAAGCAACTTGTTGCTCCATATCCTGAAATATTTCGAGTCGAAGGAGAACTTGGTCCTCAAGATGGTCCCAACTCAACGGGGTCTGACAAGGACAGCCATACAATGCCTGAAAGGGAGGCATACCAATTGAACTATGATATCCATTATTGTATGCAAACTCCACCAAATGCAAATAGTCCTCCCAATGTGATAGCTGATCCATTACGTACATTCGGAGCATGTCCTCAAGAACCTAGTTGACCCTCTTGGTCTGTCCATCTGTCTCTAGATGGTATGCATAACTAAAATTCAGCTGGGTCCCTAAGGCATGTTGTAAAGATGTCCACAATGCAGAAGTGAACATTGGGTCCCTATCAGAAATAATCACTAGTACACAAACAACAATATAAAACTAAATAAACTACTAAAAATTGCATATAAATGACTAACTTTAGTCACGTGACTATTAGTGGTTTATTTGTAGTCATTTATAACACCACTAAATTTATGACTAAACAATTTTAGTCATTTATTTAGTCATTGATTTTAGTCATTAATTTCGTCGTTGATTTGGTCATTGATTTAGTCATTTATTTAGTCATTAATTTTAGTCACGTGACTATTTTAGTGGTTTATTTGTAGTCATTTATAACACCACTAAATTTATGACTAAATTATTTTAGTCATTGATTTGGTCATTGATTTAGTCGTTAATTTAGTCATTTATTTAGTCATTAATTTAGTCATTGATTGTTGTTAACTGGTCATTTATTTAGTCATGGTAGTCATTAATTTAGTCATTACTTTAGTCATTAATTTAGTTATATATTTAGTCATATATTTAGTCATTAATTTAGTCATTTATTTAGTAATTAATTTAGTCATTACTTTAGTCATTAATTTAGTCATTACTTTAGTCATATATTTAGTCATTAATCCCATCATTTTTATTTACTGGTTTCCATTAATTGGTAGTAAATATAGTCATGAAATGAATAATTTATTAAGTACCATAAATTTTATAATACAAAACTAACATAATATTAAACTTGAACTAAAACATAAAAGCAAATAAAAATATTACATATACGAACAAGCTACAACATGCTAGAATTAAAAAATTGATTCAGCATCATGATAAATAAAGGTAATGTGCAATAAAAAATTTAATGCAAATATATATATATATATATCAAGTTACAAGATTTCAAAGCTATCTAAGAGTATATATGTAAATATAATAAAAAATGTCAAAGTTGTCTAAGAGTTTCCAACTCTTTCAAATACACCATGATAATTAAGATCCCTAAACAACACATTCAAAATACTGCATAAAGCAATGAGCCAAGATGTCTAACATTAATTAACTAGTACATGATAAACATGTTCAACTATGTCATTTTCTACAAATATTTTAGTGGCCATTGTTTGAAGGTTCCCTCTTTCTCTTTCAGATGGACAACTCCATCTATTTTGTCTTCAAGTTTACTCCCTAACTTTATCCCCTTCTTTGAGTTTATCAATACATTTCTACAAAAAAGAAAAAAAAAACACATTATATTACATAGGTAATGATTACCCTTGTTTATATAATAAAACAACCATTACTTACATAAATATTACTTCCATGTGTTTGTTAAAATAATTGCAAAAGGGAAATTTCAAAAATAATTGCAATGATCAATCTAATTTACTAAAAAACCATTACAATGTTACTATTAGCTTCATGCTAATCAAATACAAAGGCCACAAATATAAACACTATATTACCATGCACACAATATGAGAGCACTACTAACATAACCCCATGCATTCAAAAATCCGAAAAAAATCGAATTTAAAAAAAAAGGTAAAAAATTGTAGAACAAGAGATAAAAACTATTTTTTTGAAATTGAAAGGCATTTCCATAGCCTAGAGATATAGAGAGCAAATAAAATAAAGAGTTTAACTAATGAATTGTAAAAAATAGATTTATGTAATTTATATTCATATCTTTGATTACATTGCATTGCACACCTTTCAAACTCAAAGCATTACTTCACATTGCATAACTAATAACTAGATGTTGATAGATGACCAAATTTCAATTACAATAATATAGTTTTTACAAAGTCAACCTAAGTAGTTATGCAATTACTTCACATTGCATAACTAATAACTAGGAGCAGTTGCCAATTGCATTCTCTTGTCATGGCATTCTATGAGACCACATTTCTTTGAGGCATTTTTTCAAACAGTTCACTGCCTTGGAAAAAATCTATCAAAAGCATAATAGTAAGCATGAGACCATAATAGTGTGAGGCTCCATAAATATTTCCTCGTCCCTAAATAAAAATTAGCACTATCAGCCTAACAATGCCTCATCAGCAGAATCCCCATTATAGCCTCGTCGATGGCCCGATGAAAGCAGCTCATAACCTAGTATCGATGTAACAATACCCTATTAGGCTGACTCCTAAGGCGCTCTCCCCGATAGACCGACAAATTCAACAAAAGTAAGCACATCGTTGTGACACATGAACATCGGTGGAACAAATGTTTGCATTCCCCTGATGGCCTGATATAAGCATGGATTATCACGTGCATAATGTATATCAGTGGAGTTGGGGTGCATCGGGGTGACATTATCTGGCATCTAGCCTATAGATCTAAGGAAAGTTGTTCATCAGTGGAGAAGGTGGCTATCGATGGAATAAGAATCATAGTCTCACTGATACGGTGATAATGATTATTCTAACTGATGTGACATCCTGAGGCATCGTCAAGATATTTGAAATTAATGTTCTCCCCCGATGACAAGACTGAAATGGGTGGTGCATTTAGGGAGCTCTAAAATGGAGTACTTGTAGGTTTTAATTCTTGAAGTGAATGAGATAAGTGTGTGGAGTCAAGTGGAGGCAATGAATGACATATGCCAAGCATTTATGGAAAGGAATGTGAATGAAGTTATTAAATTATTTCATTATATTCTTGAGGCATTACTTACTTGATGCTCCTCTACTGTGGTGAACAATAGGTGTGAAACAGTGTACAGGAGGTGGTAGCTCTATCGCTACAAAGGTGATGGAGGCTGGTTTCACGCTTAAAATGAAGAAACAACTCACACTTTTATGGAGAACCATCGGTAAAGAGACTGATGGGGTGTCTCTTGTACAATGATGAACGATTAGTGCAATCAATGCAACTAATTCTGGGAAGAGGATTCGGCCAGCTCACGCACAGGTACAAAACTAATTTGGACATTTATTTTCTCATAATGGATTGGGGCTTAGATTTGGAAGAGCCGATTGAAGTTGTGAAAAAGGTCATGAAGACACTGGTGCATAAGGATTATCTGAACAACTTGGACTCACTGTTGGAATGGATGATTCTAGGAGTTGGGATGGATATCGGTGAGGGAATTGAAAGAAAAGAGGATGAAGAAACATTCAAATACATACCCTTTGTGAAATTTCCAAAAGGAAAACATAAAGCTAGATGGAGAGAGGGAGCAACACGCAGGTGGGAGGCTCTGAAATTGATTGTAGAATTAATAGAGGTTGAGGCAGTGGTAAAGAAGACAAAGGCTGAAGTGAAGTGGCTAAAGTTGGAGCAGTTGGAGAAGTTGGAGCAGCGACCTCGGAGGAAGAGGAAGAAGAATGAGACCTCTATGGAAACTATGGCTAGTAGCTCGTCTGCAGCTCTACAGTTAACATAATCCTCTGCCATGAATTTGAGTTTTTTGGCTGTCTGTAGTTAGTTTTTGGGGGTTTTACAAAACTGTGGGCAACGAAAAGGAGTTTTTGGTTTGCAGGGTAGTTAGTAGTTATTCGTAAAAGACAGTGAATGTAATTTTTAGTGAAAATTTTGATTCTAAAATAGTTGTTAAGTACTGGCAGTGAAGTCACTGCAAATAAACTATGAATTTTGAAAACAATGAATATATAAACTCTCCAGCCATACAACTATAATATCAAAAAATATTGTAAATAAGGAAATTAATAGTTTGAATGCAAGTAATTTATGTCAATTGTCAAACATTAATGTTCTCCAATTGTCACCTAAGCCTGATTTAATAAGTAATAAGCACTTACTGGTAATCATGTCTGCCCACCAAAGTGGCTCATATAGGTAAGAATAACCTCCCACTCTTGCAATAATTTTTTCATGGTCACTGTTAGTATGTAAAAATAAATTTGGAAAGAACAGAGTTGCAAAGATAGAATAGAATGAAGACTCTAAAGAAGCTATTTTCACATTGTAGCTTTCTGACAATCCAACATGACACTGAAGCTTAGTGTTTGATTTTTGTTCAACACAAAAACAAGAACCAAGCCATGGGATAGAACACTGAAATCAATTTTTTTTTCAAAATAATTTAGTATACTCAAATGTGAAAGGAGATGAAAGCATAATCAAAGAAATGTGTTAAAAGGGTGCCTCCATTTATGTGCAGTGCAGGTGGCAATTGTCTAAGTTTTGAAGTTCAATATTGGAATTTTATTTAAAATTGAAATATAAATGTCCTTAGTTGATAAAAAGTAACTAGTAGATAAAGCTAACTAGTTCAAGGTATTCACTATCATGTTTACACATTCCCTAAGTATCTAATAAACCAATAAGTCTTGTGTAGAATGTATATATTTCTAATTTGAAGATCACATTTACAGTCATGGAGAGTTACATGAGGTATAGGTCAGGTCTCTAGCTGATATATAATTGGTGCAAATCTAAGGTCTTAAGTTGTCCTGCCCAATAATCTTTATTCCAATCTTTAAATGGCATAAAAGATTGAGGCTTATCCTTTGTTGTTCTCAAATTCTCAATCAAACCATCTTAACCATATCATACTAAAAGTCTGTTGTCAGGACCAAAAAATGTAAGTTTTGAGAGTCCCACTCAATCTCAAGGCCAAAAGCATAACATCTAGCTTAAAATAGGTACAAACCAAAATCTTCAAATAGTACAGTGATATCTTCAACAAAACCCTAAGTACTTAAATCCTTCCATGGTTTTTTGTTGATGTAATTAAATTATCACAGATGATCTAAAAGGTCAAAGGGCCTTCATTTTTCTTGTAAGTTGTAAGCCCTAAAAACAAGTCAGTCAGTCAGCAAGGTAAATACACTGGAACATGGGTGAGGTAACAGTCATCAAGGTGATTACATAACTGGAACAAGTGTGAGGTAACATAAGGCATTATACCTCTATCCTCATCACCCAAATCAAGATTTGAGGCAAGCAGAGGAATGTAGCCTACTCACTGCTTCTGCACAACAAACTTTAATCTATACTTTCTTTATAAATGTTCTAAAAAATAATTTCATATGACCACCAAAATAATTTCAACTATCACAGTTATATGATTTGTCATCAACAACATCTCATCACAAAACCATCAGTTATAATTTAATCTTGATTGAGGAAATACATACCTGGTACATCCTCTTCAATACAAGGAAGGTGAGCTCAGTCACTTGTTCAAGCCAACAAGTACTCCATAACCTATCTCCTCCTAGCAAGTAACACCCCTTGAGTTCTCTCAATGGACCCTTCTTCCCATCAAGCTTCAATATGATGGAAAGTTTTTGATGCAAAGCAATTTGGCTTTGAACAAATCATCACAAAACAAGCTGATTCAAACAACCAACTGATTCACAAAACTCTTCCAAATCACTCCTTTGCAAAAACTCTTCAACTCATCTAGTAGGTCTATAGACCCATATTTTTGAATTTATCTCATAATGAACCACTCAACAATCAATCAACAATTTTTAGATGGGAAAACTCTCATCTAACCTCTATAACTAAAAACCCTCACTTTAAACTAGCTTGGGGTAGGGTTTATTGAAAAATGACATTACCAACCTCTCACAGCTCTGCCACTGCCTCCAACACTCTTCATTATGCCTGCACATGCTTACAATATGAATTGGTCAATCATGACCTTATTAATGACTTCTAGACTCAAAACTCAAACTGACCTAAGACCTCCATGAATCAACATTTCACAAATACCTTGGTGCTCCTGCACCATTTTTTAAATGTTTAATTCAAGAAGAAATAGAGCTATTCATATATACAAGTCAAAATCAAATACATTTTTACATTTATGTATTGGTATTGGAAAATATTTTATGAAGGCTTAGACTAGGGTTTTCCTAATTGGTGCCTCTAGATTCCAGGTTAGAATCTTACAAGACTTAAATGAAGGAACACAAAGAACTCTGAAAGCTAAAACACCTATTACAAGGGAGATGTAAAGAAAAAACACAACAAAATATGCTCAGAAAATATAGAGCTCAATATTGCCAAATGTAAAAGAGTTATTTTACAAAGAAAAGATTACAACTTTATATAGGTAAAAAACCTAAAAAGGAAAACCCTAGGCTTGCACATAATAATTAATAAAATAATTAATTATTATGCACCTAAAGTTAGCTTAAGTGAAAAAGAGATAAAAGGTAACTTAATTAATTAACCAAATATTGTTTAATTAATCAAGTAAAAACCAATTACTCTAACACCCCCCCTTAAGCTAGACTTAGGGAGAAGCTAAAACCTAGAAGAAGCTACTGAAAGAAAAGAACAATGGGTCCTGGCAACAAGGCCAGATTAGGTACCCAAGTACAAGGAAATCTCTATGAAATGGAGAAAAAGGAGAAAACCCAGTGGGAAAAACTCCTCTCCAAAAACAGATATAAGAACATGCTGAAAGAAACATGAAGGAAGGAAGGCCTCATGAAGACCCCCCAAGGACAACTTCCTTCACCCCGAGCATAGAGCGCAACTGAAGATAGCGCAGAGATGCAAAAGGCTTAGTGAAGATGTCAGCAACCTGCTTGGCAGTGGGAATATACTCCAAGATGAGAGAACCATCCTGAATCAACTGTCTGATGAAATGCATATGAAGCTCAATGTGCTTCGTCCGCTGATGCTCCACCGGGTTGCAATAAATGTGTATAGCACTCTGATTGTCACACCAAAGAATAGTGGGACTATCAGGAGGAAAACCAAACTCAGTCATCAACTGGAGAAGCCATAAAATCTCCTGACTAGCGAGCACGGCAGCTCGGTACTCAGCCTCTATAGATGATAATGCATGAGCAGTCTGCTTCTTGCAAGACCATGTGATAGGACCAAAGCCAAGACAAAAAACAAAGCCAGAAGTAGACTTTTGATCATTGACATCACCAGCCCAATCTGAGTCAGTGTAGCCAACAATGTGAGGATCCCCTGATGTGTAGTGAATGCCATAAGAAAGGGTGCCCTGAATGTACCTCAAAATATGTTTGGCAGCTTACCAGTGACTCTCATGAGGATCATGGGAGAATCGAGAGACAAGGCCAACTGCAAAGGAAAGATCAGGACGAGTGTGAGTCAGGTACAACAAACTGCCAACCAACTACCTGTAAAGTGTAGAATCTACGAAAGGTGTGGGGCAAGTAGGAGTCAAAACAACCCCTAACTGAAAAGGTGTGGGGGCAGGCTTGCAATCAAGCATGCCAAAGCATTGAAGCATATCAAGAGCATACTTCTGCTAGTAAATGGAGATCCCATTAGAAGACTAAATCACCTAAAGACCAAGAAAATAGTGCATAAGACTGAGATCTGTCATCTCAAACTGCTCCATCAAAGCTCGTTGAGCATGCTGAATCATAGAGGATGAGCTACCTGTGATGAGGAGATCATCAAAATATAGCACAAGAATCAGGATCTCACCCTCAAGATTCTGAATATAAACTGTAGGATCTGAATGACAGCATGTGAAACTAGTGGAGAGCAAAAAAGAGTCCATCTTCTCATACCAAGCCCGAGGGGCCTGTTTCAGACAATATAATGAACGCCGAAGTCTGCAAACCAAAGAAGCATCCTAAACAAAGCCATGAGGCTGCTCCATATAGATCTCCTCCTGTAGGTCACCATGCAAGAACGCACTCTTCACATCCATCTGATAAATGGACCAGACCCTAGAAGCTGCAAGTGATAGTACAAAGCGAATAGAATTCATCTTGGCGACAGGGGAAAATGTCTCAGAGTAATCAATACCCTCAACCTATGAGAAACCCTTCGCAACAAGATGTGCTTTGTACTTATCAATAGAACCATCAGCAACATACTTGGTGCGATACAACCATCTGCATCAAACCATCTTTCTACCCTTAGGAAGAGGACAGAGATCCCAAGTACTATTCCTCATCAAAGAAGAATACTCCTCCATAGCACTATCCCACTCAAGGTGACCTGTTGCCTCTGAAAACTTCTGAGGATCCTCTGAAAGAGCATGACTCAAAAGACTAGAACCCGCAGTATAAGAATGGGTGCGATGGGTATCGGAAGGATCACCTGCCATAGATCCTGCTGCCTCAACAGTAAAGCGAGCCCATTTGGGCATCAGAGGTGGAGCAAGGGGAGGTGGAGATGGGGGATCATCAGCATCCTCATCAGAATCATCCTCAACAAAATCTTGAAGAGCTGCAGTGTGAGGAGTAGGTAGTGAAGTAGACACTGGAGATAGGGTATCCACTGTGGGAAGGCGCTCATCAAACTGGACATCCCGTCAAAATAGGACCTCTCTGGAATCAGGATCAACAACCTGTACGCCTTAACATCCTCACAGTAGCCGAAAAAAATGAGGGGTCAACTCTTTCGCTCCATGGCTCTCCTCTGAGCATCAGGAATAAATGCCCATGCTTCACTACCAAATACTCGAAATGATGAAACATCAGGCTTGTCATGAGACCAAGCCTCCTCAGGAGTCATATGTTGAATCGCCTTGTGAGGCATTTGATTCTGAATATAGTTGGCACAATTAACTGCCTCAGCCCAAAAAGATAGATCCATGGACCTGGACTAAATCATACAATTCGCCATCTCCCGTAAAGTCTTGTTCTTTCTCTTAGTGACACCATTCTGTTGAGGGGTGTAGGGAACAGTAAACTGATGCTGCAAACCATGCTCAGTGCAAAAATCTTTGAAAGCCTGATTCACATACTCCCCCCCATTATCTGTACGTATCCACTGAATAGAAAGGCCAAACTACTTCTCTACAAATGTCTTGAAGATTCGAAAGGAATCAAAGACATCAGACTTGTACTTAAGAAAGTACACCCATGTGCGTCTGGAGAAGTCATCAATGAATGTGAGTACATACTTGGCCCCAGAAAAAGAAGGAGTGGGAAATGACATGAGGTCACTATGAATCAACTCCAAGGGTTCCAAAGCATGAGTGGCGCTTCCCTTCGGAAAGGGATCCCTGTGATGCTTGCCAAGCACACAACCATGACAAACATCGTATGTGCAGGAAAACTGTGGAAGACCAAGAACAAGTGCCTGTGTACTCATCTGCTAAAGATATTTGTAATTGACATGGCCCAAATGCTCATGCCAAAGCTTACTCATTGAATCTGCATGTGCAATAAGAGAGGAACCTGTACCCTCAGAAGGCTCAAAACCATCAAATCTGTAAAGACGAGAGGCAATATCAACATACCCAGTAGCCACAACCAAATGAGAGTCATGGAGGTCCCGAATAACCACATGATGTGGTGAGAACTCAACTGTCTTACTAGAGCCAAAATGGAAAATCTGATAAATGGACAGGAGGTTCGTCGAGATGTCAGGAACAACCAGAACATCCTATAGAGTACCCCCATCCAAAGAGATAGAACCTGAACCCAAGACTGAAAGTTGTGTAGAGTCACCCACTGCAATCTGTGAAGTACCACAAGAGGAAAGAGAAGTGACCAACTGCTGAGTGTGAGTCATATGGTGAGAAGCACCAGAATCTAAAATCCAAGTGGACCTAGAGGTCGATGTTCGAGCAGTGAGAGCATGACCTTTCCCTGTGGAAGGAGAAGATGACTAAGGTGAGGAGATGTGATGCTACTGCAAGACTTCCTCTAAAGCCTCTAATTGTTTCCAACACTTGGAAACTGGATGTCCTTCCTTGCCACAGAAGCTACAAGTGTCTCTTGATTTCTTCTTAGTCTTGGAGGAAGACTCACCAGACTTCGAAGATTTCCCCTGTTTCGAATTAAGCGGTGGTTTGAAATCAGACTTAGGAGGTGGTTTGGAGGAATGCTCACTGCCTGCAGGATCTTTCTTGGGCTTCAGTTTCTACTTTTGTTTCTCCTTAGATGACTGAGCAACCAATGCTTTGTTCTTTGATCCTGAGAGCATATCAAGCTGAGAAAGGTGTGACTGCTCATGAGACAAACACTCACAAAACACATCAAAGGTAGGCATGGTAAAACGAGCACCTAGGCCATCCATGGTGGAATAGAATGAAGAAGCAAATATCTGAAATGGACCACGAAGCTTCGAAAGGATCAAGTAAATGCACTCTGTTTCTGACTTATTCTTGCCACAACCCTGTAAAATAGAGCGGATAGTTTTGAACTTGGTCAAAAATCCTCAATAGTGGGAAATGATTCAAGTAACAATGAAGTGAGCTCTACCTCAATCTGTAATGCTTAGAACTCATTAATGGTCCCAAAGAGTGTCTCAAACTTCAACCAAATGGCTCGAGGAGTGAGCAAAGCATCAAGGTGAAATAGAAGACTGTCGAAAACGTCCAGGGATAGCAAACCCATAGCTTCATCCATCTTGTTCCTGTGCTAAATAATCTCAAAAAGATGTTGTAACTAAGGCTGAACCTCATCTAGACAAGACCACAACCCTCGTGACCTGAGAAGCCTCTTCATGCGAGACTTCTAGGTGTGATAGTTGTGTGATGTGAGTAACTCAACTAAGGAGTCTACCATGAAACCCTACACCTGTACCTGTACCTATTGGTGTTTTTTATTATTATGTAATCTTTCAGAATAGACAGAAGATGTAGAAGGGTTTGATTGTTTTGAGAGTTTTGGTGTTCTGGTTTTCTGATATAAATGATAGAAAGCGAGAAAAAAACACCCCCCACAAAAGATAAACCCAAACCCTAGTACAAACTGAGAAAGAGGAAGCAATGCATAAGCAAAAAAGCTTCAAAACAAATTCTCATGTACCTGAAGAAAATTTTGAGAAAAAAGGATCACATAGCTGAATAGAGCAGGCTGAGAGCTTTCCAACGCCTATTCGTTTTTGAAAAATGGAGTTTGTTTGCACCTTTTATGGCCCCGGAAGTGCAGAAAGAAGACCCCACTTTGACTGGAAAAAAATATAGTCAAACAGAAAATCTGGAAAAAATTATCAGTACTACGTCGTTTGGCACAGAATTATCTTTCCAACGGTATCTCGTTTGAAAAAAACGGAGACCGTATGCCCATTTTATACCCAATTTCGTGAAGCCTCCTGAAAGAGCACAATTCTACCTCCTTTAAGCCCTAGGGGCTAAAAAAAAGGCCCCTGGTCCGCTGAGCAACTAGGGGGTGGCGGAAATTCCGGCGAGCTTGATGATTTGAGAGCTTCAAGTAAAATTTTAGGCGGAACCAAATGGCAGGTAGAGTTGAAGCGGCGGCGGGGAGGAAAACTGACGGCTGAATGCGACTTGGCGGACTCGGCGGTGGTGGAGAAACCAGTGAATTGAGTGAGCTTCGAGGCCGGGCCCGGGGAGCTTCGAGCGGCGGGAGAAACCAGCCGGCGGTGGCTTAAATGGGCGTAACGATTAGAACTCGGCGGCGGCAAGAAACCAGGCGAATTTGAAAACGGAGGTCGGTAACCCGGAAGCCTTGTGGCCCAGAGAAACGAGCGCTGATGGCCAGGCAATGGTCGAAAAACCGTAAAAAGCAAGAAAGAATCTGCTTTACACCGCAATACTTGTAGATTAAAGTGCGGTAGATTCGGCAAAATAAAAAATCAATTTTTTTAAAGAACCAGCATTTTTTTGCTGGTTTAAAAAAACAAACCCAGCTTCTAATGCAAGATCTCAAACACCAGAACAGGGAGCTTCAGACCTTGGCTCTGATACCATGAAGGAACACAAAGAATTCTGAAAGCTCAAACCTGTTACAAGGGAGATGCAAAAAAACAACACAGCAAAAATATGCTCAATATTGCCAAAATGTAAAGGTTACACGAAAGATTCTATTGTATATATGGGTAAAGAGCACAAAGGGGAAGAGCCACAAATGACAATTTAATAAAATAATTGGTGTTATGCACTAAGTTAGCAAGTGAAAAGAGATGAAGTGGCAATTAATTAAAATGTTGTTTAATTAATCAAGTGAAACCAATTACTCTAACATTGATAGTTAACGCATACCAACCTCCACTTTACTATCACAACGAACTCTATTACTGTTTTCCCCCTCAATCCATCACAATACCATTGCCAGGAGTCACCCAGAGGTCTCTAGCAGATGATAAGGTGTAATCAGCAAGAGGGGTGTATAACTTTTTCCCAACCACAGAGGTTTTTTGTGGTCAGTTAAAACCCCACCTTGAAACCCCAAACCATATAAACGCAGTGCTCCACGGGGACCCATCCCCTACCTTAGTACCCCCGTCCCCATCCCGGAAATTTTTTAGGGACTTGGGGGACCCAAAAACTTCCCCCTACCTTTGCATCTGACAGTGACACAAACTTGAGCTCCAATTTTGATACAAACCTACCAGTTGCATTTGCTGATTAGGGACAACCATATATTTTCTATGTTTTTGTTATTTTATAGTTGAAACTTGAAGCCTTTGGGAGTTTTGTTATAATTCTTATTTAATATGTATGCACATTGACAATAAAAGAATTTGAATTTTGTTACTTTGTTTGTCAATTCTTATGTGAAATCTCAATTCAAGTCTAATGTTATGTATTAATCTTCTACAATGTCTATGATGAATGCTTTATCAATGTTCTAATATGAATATTTGAAATTTCTCTATATTTTTAAAAATTACCCTATTTTTTATAGGCATCTCCTACCATCCCCTAAAAAATGACCCAAAAGTACCCCCGTACCAAAAACACATCCCGCCATCCCCTGTCGTCCCTGTCCCTGAAACTTGGGGGAGCATAGTATAAACTTGATTTTATGAAAAAAGACATTCAGGCATACAGGAAAATCTGACTCTACAACATTGAAAACACCAAATAACAATAGCTATAGGAAAAACAAGCTTAAGTAGACAATATATGTAAGATGTGGAATCGTAGACAAAACACCTGAATTGTTTGATAGAATGCCTCAAAGATATGTCATCTCATGGAATGAAATGATTGATTGCAGAATGTGCACAAAATGGATTTTGCAAGGAATCTCTCAAAATCTTTGAATTAATGAAGCACTCTGGAACACATCCTAACATTGCAATCTTTGCTTGGGTTCTAGGTGCATGCAATCATGCAGGTTTAGTGGATGAGGGTTGCACATACTTCACACATTAGTAACCCTTATTGCATTACAATTTACATATATAGTTGATCATTAGGTGTGCATGGTTGATCAACCATTCATATTTTTAGTTGGATCCTAAAAATGTTGCAACTTATGTTATTCTCTAAAAAATTTGTACGAGGTTCAAATAGTAAAGAGATTGATGAAAGATAAAGGAATTAAAAAGACATTTGCCTAGATGTTATAGTTCGATATGCTCTGGTAGACAATATATGCAAGATGTGGAATTGTAGACAAAACACCTGAATTGTTTGATAGAATGCCTCAAAGAGATGTCATCTCATGGAATGAAATGATTGATTGTAGAATGTGCACAAAATGGATTTTGCAAGGAACCTCTCAAAATCTTTGAATTAAGGAAGCACTCTAGAACACATCCTAACATTGCAAGCTTTGCTTGGGTTCTAGGTGCATGCAGTCATGCAGGTTTAGTGGATGAGGGTTGCACATACTTCACACTTCAGTAACCCTTATTGCATTTCAATTTACATATATAGTTGATCATTAGGTGTGCATGGTTGATCAACCATTCATATTTTTAGTTGGATCCTAAAAATGTTGCAACTTATGTTCTTCTCTAAAACATTTGTACGAGGTTCAAATAGTAAAGAGATTGATGAAAGATAGAGGAATTAAAAAGATACTTGGATGTTATAGTT
Organism: Sequoia sempervirens; assembly: GCA_007258455.2. Taxonomy (NCBI): domain Eukaryota; kingdom Viridiplantae; phylum Streptophyta; class Pinopsida; order Cupressales; family Cupressaceae; genus Sequoia; species Sequoia sempervirens. The sequence goes on from VDFB02281492.1 coordinate 1,081,709,921, forward strand.
GGATATGCTTTGGTAGACAATATATGCAAGATGTGGAATCCTAGACAAAACACCTGAATTGTTTGACATAATGCCTCAAAGAGATGTCATCTCATGGAATGAAATGATTGATTGCAGAATGGGCACAAAATGGATTTTGCAAGGAACCTCTCAAAATCTTTGCCCAAATTTGAAGATCTCTAATGTTTAAGGCACGTTTTTTCCCAAAACAGCCTGACACATTTTCTGCCCATGCCCTGTTGTTCTTTATCACCATTTTGCTTCAATTTCCTAGCTCTAAACCAAATCATGATGATCAGAAAAGAAATCCCAATCTTCTAAGTACACTTGTCTTCATGTTGGGCTATTTTAAACAAGATTTGATTGAGTTTGAAACAACCATTCAACTCTATTTGGTTCCAAACAAAATTTTCCATATCATCTGAAACAAAACCCTTGAACTCCATCTGATTCATTCTGAAAGAAATGGCTAGAAGACTTCACACACCAAGGGCTCTATTGGTCGGACGTGTCTTCTGGTTCCAGCGATGCGTCGATGGTTTTTTTTTTTCATCAGCGTGAGGATCTTCTATTGGCAAGACGAGGTCTCCTGTTCCCACGATGGTTCAATGGGGATGTCGTCGGTGGAACGGTTCTATTTTTTCATTGGCATGAGGATCTTCTATAGGCGAGATGATGTCTCATGTTCCCACGATGGTCCGATGGGGATGTCGTCGTTGGAACGGTTCCAGAAGACATCCCCATCGGACCATCGCAGGAAGATGAGACCTCGTCCCGCCGATAGAAGATCCTCACGTCAATGAAAAAATAAAACCATCAATGCATCGCTAGAACCAGAAGACACGTCCGACCGACAGACCGATAAGGTGGGGGCGGTCAGTTCCATTTTCTGTAATGTGGTAAGATTCATACAGGTAAATGCTATGTCAAGCTGGGGAACTCTTCTTGGAGGTTCTAAACGATTTGCCTCTTTTTTATAAGACTGTGTTGGTAGTGCCAACTAAATCATAGTTGTTTAGTGGGATTCCAAACCTAGACAATGAGGTGCATTTGTGGAAATCTCATAGAGAGAAGCTACAAGCTACCATGATGATTTTTCCAAGCGAATTTATACCAGAGTCTTGCTTAGCGTGGTTTAAGACATGTGCAGATGATATTCTCTCTACAGATAGGCTTGGGGGAAAGTATTTGCTTGATCTTGTGAAAAGTGGCAAGGAACTTGCAGAGAATGAGACATTGATCAGAGAAACATTGGACAGTCTAGATGCATTTCAAGGGAGCTTGGAATGGCTAAAAATGGTTTTTGGTTCAAATGTTGAGTTTCCATGCCAATGTGTGTGTGAGATTGTTTTGAAGCACTCAAAGAGTCTGTGGGATGAAATTTTTGAAAGCTTGTTTGTTCGTAGGATGAAACAAATAATAGATGATGGATTTACATATCTCCGTGAGAGAGTTAAGGTTGGTAAATGCCTTGAAGCCATAGTTACATCTTTGGCAAGTTACAAAGATGTTGAAACCCATTTGCACAAATTAACTACTAGTGAGGGTTGGCTTGTCAAGAGAGGGGACCTAAAAAGTGTCAATTTACCTGGGTTGAGTTTTAGATTTATGATGACAAATGATGAAGACTGGTTTGGTTGCCTTAATGCTTATTTTGGAACTGAGGTT
>VDFB02281492.1:1081711688-1081783510 GCA_007258455.2 Sequoia sempervirens
AATAATTAGGCTTATTTAATTAAACAAGTGAAAAGAGGATAGGTTTTAGGACGAAATGATGTTAATATATTGGATTCAAGTGTGTATATCATTCAAGACATTTTTAGGTGTGTATAGTTTCTAAAAAACAATTTATTTTTAGTTTTATTTTGAAAGTGTTATGTAGGATTTTAGTGTACTTATTTCTTTTATTTCTATATTAAGTAATAAAAATATTTCATTTTGAGGTAATATAGAAATTATTTAATTAAGAGCATAAATGTTTTAGTTAGAATAGATTTCCCCTGTTACTATAAGATCATAGTAAAATATATGTTTGATTTATGATGTACTTTTTAAAAATAAAATAAGTTTTCACATTTGAAAGGCAATTCTAAATAGCTAACCATCACAAAATATTGACTTGGGAAATAAGGTCGACTAATAAATTTAGGCCCTACTTCCCATATTTTACATATTTCTTTCTCTATTTTTTTTTGTATGTATTTGTTTTTTCAAATGTACATATTAAAAAAAGTGAATTTTACAGCTCCTTAAAATTTTGAATAATTACTATATAAAATTATCTAAACAATTACATAAGACTTTGCTACAAGTACCATAAAGAGTGACATTTACTAAGCAAAATGATGATCAAAAGCATCCATCCAAATGTGCAAGATTTTTTGTTGAGCCATAAGAAACAAAAAATATATTTCTACATTCAATCGAACCAAAACTAGATATATGGGAACCAAGATCCTTCCACCATTAGGAGATAGTGTACAACGTTCCATAGATTGGTATAACAATCTTCTTCAACCTTCTTCTCAAAAATATAGAATAAATGGCAACAATGAATAAGAAATGTTGCTCTAGTTGTTTTATAGATATTTTGCTTCTTATAGTAGATTTATTATCCATTAAAGTTTCAAAGAAAAACTTGATTATATTTGATTTGAAATCTTTAAAATAGGGTAAGCTACATGGACTTGATCTTGAGGAAACTCTATAGTTCAACACACTTGAGTCAAAAGAATGCTAGGATAGATGACCTTCAAAAAAGTTTTGATGCTTTGCTCTTATGAACATCACCTAGATGTAATAAGCACTAAATAGACCATTCAAATGTTCTTATGAAAGAGAGATTCATATGAACCACAACTCAAAATATAAATCAACGAGTTAGACTAACAAACTATTGAATTGAATTCTTATATAAAAATCATAATTTTCCTCAAAAATATGACTTCTAATTAACACAAAAATACTCTTTCAATTCTTAATTAATCAGTAGACTTTTTTTAAGTAGACTTGCTAGTCCACAATTCGTCAACAAACCTATCTCACACCCTTAAACCATTCTCTCATGCCGGTAAACCATTTTCAGATCGCCCCACCAATAGATAGAAGCAATCGAACATTACCTAACAATATTGACACCTCCCTTACCTACATCCTTAAAAGATGCAAGTGCTAATAAAACTAAAACAAATGAGAAGAAAAACACTTGAATAAATCTCCTAAGGCAAACAAAAGAAAAGCAACTCTAGACGTAAACGCAACGGAAAGGTAAATTCTTATGAAACCCTTGGCGTAAAGGGAAATCGAAACCCTCGCGGTTTCTGCGCAAATGGAAAGCTCATCTGAGCTGCAGGTTTGGGACTGGGATTGAAAAGAAGAAAATGGCGTGTTGCAGGTGCGTCGGGTGGGGCACCGTAACGGACATAAGACAGGCGGGCAGGTCGAGAGACAGCTGTAGACAGAAAGAAAAAAGGAGATAAGTGAATAACATAGGTGATGTTATGTTCCAAATACAGAAAGGATTTCGATTTAAATATGGCCAAGATCTTGTATAATTATTCCCCATAATCTTTTCTGCGATCCCTGTACCGGCCCTGGCGCAATTACTACGAACTGTAGAGAATCTCGTTTTCTACTCCTAATCAGTCCCTTTCCTTTTTTCAATTTCTCAATGAGTTTGGCAGTTTTTATTCATTGGATTCGGGGTAATATTTTCCTTGGGACGGATGCGATGGCGCCAATTTTTTGGTGTGTGTCGATGTCGTCAATGATAGAACGCTTGAAATTTAGCAGAAATGGAGAGTAGCAAATGAATTTTAATAGTCTGGGCTTGGATCGAGAGAAAATGTTGGCCCGGTGTACCTTCACAGAGACGCTTAGGCCCAAACCCTAAAATTGTAAGGATGAAAAGTGAATTGCTTTGAATTTTTATTTTTTACATCATTTTGTTGTGTCTGTTTTAAATGACATTTGTTTAATCAACGATTTTAATTGTTTTAAAAATTATATTGAGGAATAGAATTATATTTTGTTCTCAAAATATTATTTTTTTATTAGTTTCATATTGTAATTGTTGATATAGAAGTAATTCAAATTATTTTTTCAAATTTTAAAATAATTATAGTTCCATGTCAATTTATTCTAAACTAGTCATTATTTGTTGGTTCTTATATCAAAAAGTTTAAATTGTGCATCTAAGACACGTATTAATCATTATCTAGGATCAATCTCCAGAATCCATATCACTCACTGCCATTATTTGTGTCACTCAAAAACACTGATGTCCCTATTATAGCGCTATTTTACCCCAACCATTTTAATTGAATTAACTTCTATATCAACAAATACTAAAGGCATAATTCTTACGCTAAGTCACTTATTCACTAATTACACTTTTCTTATTCACTAATTACACTTTTCTTCAAGTCTCAAAAACATCATTAACCTAATCACGTCAATAGCAATTGTATTTGTTGTTTGGTGTATTTTCCAACATGAATCAAAAATTTTGAATCGATTAATGAGGCTTGACCAAAGTGTGAGTGGGAAGTAAATACACTTACACATAAGAAATCTCCAACTATGTTCAACACCACCAAATCTCTCATTTATAGGTGTAGATACAAGCAAGTCATTATTTTAAGTACCAAAGATCTAAAGGTCTCAAGTTCAAGGCCACACATAAAGTTCAAAACTATAAATATTAGTTTAGATCTACAAATGTAGGGATCAAGGCCATAGATGCAAATTTGATCTAGGTTTGTGAATAGTCATAGATTTTATAGAACATGATCATCTCAATCTATTCATCTTGAAAATCCAATTTCAAATATCAAGTAACAATTGTTTGTTAGTCCTTTCAACACTATTTTATCTAGCTTCAAGGTACATTTTTATTTTGTCATTTTTTATTTATATTTATATTCAATAAGGTATGTGTTTCTAAATCCTTCCTATATCTAGGCTCATTTGTTTATTATTGTTTATTTATGTTTAATTAGCCTAGATATTTATGTAGGGTCCATGGTTTATTTGCATAAAAAATGATTGCCTACTCTTTAGTGCAATGCCACAAAGTTCTTTGTAGTTCAAGAGAATCAATATAAGGCATAAAAGTGCATACCATGTTGCTTTAATCTTTTTGTCTTGTACCTACTTTTGGTATTTTCACAAACAAACTGTCATAGTGCTTAATTTGTCTTTTGTGGTGCACAAATTATTTCTAACCTTAAATCAATAACTATGAATAGCTTTATCTACTGACATAATCAAGTTGTTCCAATCCCCTAGGATCTTTGTTTTCCTCGACTAGATCACACATGTAATCTTATCTCTTTGTTTGAACCACCCTATGGCCTAATCTAGGGCAATTTCAAAAGTTATAATCTCTCACATTAAGCGTACTCTTCTCAAATTTGATCATTTTTCATTGGCTTTTGTGACAAAATAATTGGATATAAACATATAGGGTTGTGGATCTATAAATGGTCCTAGGTCAATAGTCATCATCAAATAAGGTAAGCAAGTATGATCGAATTATATTACAAAGCATTATTTACACTATATCATTAGCATTACATCAACATCAACATTATATTTCTTGCTTAGCATATCTTAGATATTGTTTCATGAGAAAGAGGGTTTGATTCATTAGTAAGGAAGTTTTTAACCTTCATTTTCTTATAGTAAACACCACAATACTTTCTAGCACCCCTATGTTTAAGACACTGATGCAAAAGAAGCCAAGCAAATCCTGAAGATTACATTAAAAAGGGACCTAACTATGCAAGGAAATAATACCTAGACTAGATTATTAGTGCAACTTGATTTGAAAGTAGTCCAAATTTGTAGTGTAGGTTCATCACAAACCACACAATAAATATCCAAACCCAATTTTCTAATTTTGATTGTCTACCACAACCTACAATAGAATCTACATCATCAACTACAACAAATTGAAAAAAGAGTTAAGCCTTTCTAACCTATTGAAATTTATAAATTTGCATTTATTGTCTTAACTCTAAATTGATTTAGGCCTATTGTTTATTCCTTTATTAGTCAATTAGAACACTAAATTAATTATAGCTCATGTGTTTATTTCCTTCATTTTGGTGAACCAAACATTTTGAACCCTACTTAGTGCTCTACCCTATGGTTTTGCCTTTCTAATTTTTTATTTATTTTAGACCTAATTTTTTTTAAAATCCATCTTTATTTTAGATCTAGAATTTGCATTACTTGGGTTGTCTTATCTTTCATTTTGATCAACTATTTCATAGGGTTGTATGCCAAAGAAGTTACCAAGGTCCCATCTTCCCATTAGGTGTAACCTAATATTTAATCCCTCTATGGTCATATATTATTTAGAAGTTCCCATCATTGAAAATTTGAATTATTTCGTGTTTATTAAAGAAAAGTGTTTGAGCATGGTACACACCTTGAAAATATTGAAAATTAAAAGAAGAATGATAAGTCCTATAAATTGCAAATCCTTAAGCAAAACAACACTAAGCTTGATGGTGATGATAATTTTCCCTCACTAATTGATATACTTCATCATTTAATGAATGATTCATATGGAATGGATGTCCTTAAAGGAATTAGCCAAGTAATTACTAAATCTAATTTTTCTTGTGATGCTCACCTCCTAACCCATTCTAATGTATCTTCCACCTTATTCTCTCCTACCCCCTCTTTGCCTTAGTTTCCCCATTGAATCCTTTGCATCTTCTAGTCCTTCAACATGTCCCACCCTTCATCAACTTCATGCATCTCATCTTGTTACCATGGCCTCACTATCATTTTTCCTAATTTCCATTTCCACAATGCCCCTTTTATTTCTTCACACCACAATTCCCATTGCTCAACCTATTATACCTTCTTCCACCATCCCATCCCAAACCATATTTACTAAAAACCATTACCCATCACATTCTTATTCCTTCCACCACCATTGGTCAACAATCCATCCATAACATTAAGGAGCTTATTTAAGTTAACAATTAGCTAAATAATATTTCTCCTACGTCCAAAAAGGATTTGACACATGAGTTAACTCATAATCATGTGTCTTATGATATATTAGCATATCCATTTCCAATGAGGTTTATCACACCTCAATTTGAATAATAGTATGATAAAGGCAACCTCATGACCCATATTAGTGTTGGGATAGGTGTGTCATACACCTTATAAGTTTATTATTCAAAATTATTTAATTAATATTATTTATTTATTATTTGTGAGCCCACATAGAAAGGGTGTCCCACTTATGACTTGGTCATCATGTCATGTGTATTTGTTATTATGAAGTGTATAATGGTGTGTAAGGAAATACTTGTCTTGAAGATGTGTAAGAGCATCCTTGATGAAGGTAGTGGTGTAAAAGATATATTATGACATGTAAGAGCATGATTGTTGAGGAGTTACATTATTGACTAGGAATTTTGACCAACTATATGATACGTGTGTTATGATAAGTCATAGAGAAACTTTTGATGGATTTTATGGAGCTCAAATGGAGTGCCCAATTTGGTGATTGGATTATGATGGAGTTATGAAGGGGGTATTGGAATTTGGGTCCTATATTTGGCCACCATATTTGGGTCATGGTATTGGCACATAGTTTTTGGTTTGTCGCTTATGGTTTCATATATTTAATCTCTTATATATTGGGTGCATGGGTTGGAGCTATATATGGTTTGTATGATTGACTTGAAGGTCTTGTTATGCTACCAAAATTGTTTTAGTTTTACATGGTGATACTCTTGTAATGACATGTCCGTGTATATTGTATTGTAACCTTTGTTTCTAATGATGTAATTGGTGAACATGCTTTGGTGTGTGGGGTTTGTCTCCCAAAAGGTTTCCTACACATAAAATCTTATTCTAGTATATCTTTTGTGCATTTTTTTTGTAATTGTAAGATTAATAATTCTTGTGCATGCATCCCCTCAAAGTTAAGTGTAGGAAGTGTATTCTACACCACTACTTCTTTCAATTAAATCATTTAATTATATATGATTATACTTTCTATATGACAATCATTTACTTGCTAAAATATTTTCACATGCATCTTCCCCATGCTTGAATCTATTTGTGTCCTTTATTTCATCCAACTCTTTCAAGTAAATATTGGTCTACAAGTTATTTTTTCTAAATTAGGGTAATGTAATCTAAAATATTAATAAGATGATAATTGTTATGTCTTAACCCATTGATGATGAACTACATGACTTATGCATTGATGTCTTCTCGCAATGAAGGAACTTGTTATATTCAATAATTACACTTAACTATCTAACTTGCATGCTAGTGTAAGAGACTATGAGCTTAAGTAATTGAATGCCAATATCTAATAGTATATCTCATCTAGTTCACCTTGACCTTCTAGTTACCCTTCCAAATTTCAATCAAAGAATGATTTAAAGAAGAGTATTGAAGGGTCTACACAAAAATATGAATGCAAGCCAAGAGTAAATCATGTCAACCATAGTAAAGAAGCTTCAAACATAATCACAATAAAACCTCAAATTTAAAGAATAATTTATGGACTACATGATCCCCTATATTTAATATTGCAAAAGCTTTTGGGGGCTAATATGATTACCTCTTGTGAAAAGATTGGCTACTTCCAAGTTTGTGCCTAAAGAATTTTATATTAATATTTTTTTTAATATTGTAGAGTGAATGGTCATAGTATAGAAAGTTATTTATCTTTGAGAAAATACATAAGGTATGATAGCTAATATAACATGATTCACGTGTAAGGCATTAATGATGGGGACAATATATTTGTTGCTTCTCCCAAATCAACATATACAAATCTATGCAAATCCCTCTCAACATCATCAATCTAATCACATAAAGACCATTCTAAAAAAGAGACAAAAGATGAACAATCAACTACTTCACTTGATTATTATGAGGAATATGGAATTTATTGAGAAACAATCTAATACACCTTTCTCTAAATCCATCATAGTATCATATGATGAAAGTCCTAATAGTGGATTTCATGGACCCCTTTATATTAGAGGATATATCCTATATAAATGCATTTATGAAATCGCAATCTATTTAGAATTGTTTCCCTAAAATTACTTACACAATTTGACTAGGAACAATATGTATGACTAAGTCCATCTTCTTTTATAAGGGGAGGTTTCTCTTTATTAAAAGCCTACAAAATATTTACAAGTGAATAAATATACATGAATATTTACATATATATAAAGATTGTATAAAAAATAAATCATATACCTACATGTAATTGTATTGGGAAAATAACACCATATAGAGTATTGGAGCAAATTTTCCCCTTTAGTGTTATGTTTTATAATATCAAGTTTTAAATGCAAATTAACTTGTTTCATTAACCAACAACCAAGATAACCATGTAGAGATAACTTAAAGAATCTACAAGAACATATTTCAAAGAAAGATATATCTCTCAAGAATCTAGAACAAATGGCAAGAATTAATAAGTATTATTGTTCTAGTTGTTTTATGCATATTATGGTTCTAATGGTAAATTTCACCAAAAAATTTTGATTCTTTTTATGGGAAATTAAATAGGATAAATAATGCGGGTTTGATCTTGGATGAAATTGTGTAGTTAACCGCGTTTGAATTAGAATAATACTAAAATGGATGACCTTCCAAGAAGGTTTAATACTTCACCCTTATGAACTACTAATTTAAGTTCGTATAAATCACTCATAAAATATAAATCAATAAACTTGATAAATAGGAGGCATTTTCCATAGCATGTCAAATTATGATATTACTATCGAGATTCAACCGTGTAGTTTTCCGAGTCAAACTCGTTGACCCATGTTTCATGAGTAGTGGTTCACAAGAACTCATCTCTCATGATAATGAATGGTCCACTTAGCACTCATTGCATCTAGATGATGCTCACATAAGTGAAGCATTGAGCCTTCCCGAGAGGTCACCCATCTCAATACAACTCCAACTCAAACACACTTAACCATGGCGTTTTCTCCAAGGTTTAATTGACTTAGTTTGCAATCCCATTTACAAAACCTTCAACAAGTATTGTGCCTTACGAACCATTCATTATAGAGCTCCTTTAAAATTTCTGACTTTAAAATTCCTTCCAATTACAAGAAACAACTCTTCTAGTTTTTAAGAATAAAAATCGAACCCCTAAGGTAAACAAGCAACCGAAATGTAATTGAAAAAATTAAACTCTGGACATCGATCGCCGTCGTAAACGCAACACAAAGGTAAATGGTTATGAAACCCTTGGGGAAAAAGGAATATTGAAACCCTCGCAATTTTTGCGCGAAGGGAAAACTTCTATGAACTGCAGGTTTAGAACTGCCATAAAGAAGAAGAAAATGGCAGGTTGCAGGTGCGTCGGACATAAGACAAACGGACAGGTAGAGAAACAGCAGTAGACAGGAAGAAAAAGGGACAAGTGAGTTGCCATTGGGGATGTTATGCTCGAATTCCAGTTACTGGATTTGTCGATTGAAATATTGCCAAAACCTTGTATAATTATTCCCCCATCTTCCTTTCTGCTATTTCCCTGTATCGCCCCTGGCGCAATTAGTACTAACTGTACAGAATCTCGTTTTACTAGTGACCAGCCCTCCTTTTTTCAATTTCTCTGTGATTTTGGCGGTTTTTATTCATTGGACTCCGGGTAAATTTTCCTTGGGACGGATGCGATAGCGACATATTTTGGGCGGATAAAGTCATCGGTAATGAAACGCCTAAAATTTTGCAGGAATCAAAGGTAGCAAATGAATTTTATTAGTCTGGAGTTGGACCGAGATGCAGAGAAAATGTCGGCCGTTGTACCTTTACAGAAAAACGTAGGCCCGTCCAACAATATCCGTAAAATTGTAAGGAAGAAAGTGTTCTGCTTGCACTTTTATTTTTTATTTTACATTATTTTGTGTGGCTGTTTTTGTGATATTTTTAAGATTTAAATTGATTTAGTGGTTTCATTAAGTTTTAAATTTAAAAATATACAAAGAATTGTCTTGTTAGTATTATTTTAATTTCAAAATATTATTTGTTCTATTAAATTCAATATTGCGATTTTGGTTATAGGGGTAATTTTGAACATTTTTTTCAAATTTAAGAAATAATTGTAATCCTAGACTATTTTAGTGTCAATTAGTTACTATTTGTGGATTCCAATATCAAAAAAAATTAAATTGTTTTCTTAAGACATGTATTAAAGGTTATTATCTTTAGGGATATCAAAGTGTTAAAGAGGAAAAAAATTAATTTAGCTAATGATTGTTATCTCCTTCTACATTAGGATTTACTAGTTTTAAATTAAACATACTTATTACAATTTAACAAAATAAAACTAGACATCTAGTACTACTTTAGAACTTAGTAAATGTAATATTTAACTAAGCTAAAAATGAAAGAAATTAATAAAATACATATTACAAAATTTTGGAGTATAAATTTATAAATTTTGAATTCAAAGTTATAAATTATATAGAAAAATAAATTTATCACTAAAATAAAGAGGTTATTTGGTCAAATATGTGCACTTAAAGTAAATGTGAGCGATGTGATGCATTGTTGTCTCGTCTAATTAGAAAATTTGAAGTGTTGTTTTATCTAAAAGAATACAAGCCAAACAATATGACAAAATTGTTCGTAACAAGAATTATATAATAATAGTACAACAAACTAATTTATTAAAATAAATAATTAAAATGCTAATGAAATAAAAGAGAAGAGGGAAGATATCACTAAGCTCTTGGGGTAGACCCACAATAGTGAATACCAAACTTGGGATATTGAATTTTTCAATTTGGATGGGGGTGAAAAGTAAGAAACATCTTCATTCAAAGACATTCCTTCGAACAAAGGTGAGTCAAAAATCACCTTTAGACGAACATGAACCTTCATTTGAAGGTGAAAAATATATCTTCGAATGAAGATAATTTTCATAAATAGAAAAATACCTTTGTTTGAAGGTCCTTTTCTATTTCATTTATGGAAATTACCTTTGTTCAAAGGTATTTAAAAAAAAATTGTTGTGGAAAGGACCTACCTTTGTTCGAAGTTCCTAGAGATGACCTTTCCACCTTAAGTCATAGATTTTTTTCATATTTTTTTGTTTTCAACCTTGGGTTGGACCAACAGATGAAATGAATATGGCATGATAATTTGTAGGATTGTAGCCCTCAAGGTAAGCTTTTTAGAAAGTACAATTATAGATATATTTAATCTGATTATTATATTTATTTTCTATTTTTTAGTGAACATATATTTTTAGTGATCATCAAGGTCTATGTTCCATACATATGGAAAAATAGTAAAATAGATTAATATGTGCACTAGGATGTCCTTATTTCAACAACAAAAATTAATTTGGATACATAGAGAAAAAGCTATGTTGTATGGTATACACATATGTCTAAATTATAATTACTCACTTAAAAAATAATGATAAAAAATGCAACAAAAAATTATGAAAAATTATATGTGCATTAGATATTGGCATTACAAATCTATTTTTTAAAATTTATAATTTTATCATTTCTATAAAAAAGAAGTTGTGTTGTATGGTATAAACGTCACTTTTAAAATATTGTTAATTATAAAAAAATGTTATTAAAAGTTACATAAACAAATTCACAAATTATTTTTTATTTTTTTTCAAAAAAATTAAAATACACTTAAAATATGAACACAAAATCTCAAAAATAACTAGTTCACATCATCTTCAAATTATTAATGGTTTAGTTTCTATAAGTGTCAAAAAAGAAAAATTTAGTTTAATATGTTGATTTCGATGTCCCACTTTGGCCAAAAAGTGGGACACACTATTGTGAGATCACCCCCCAAATATATATTTGGACACAAAGAAATATGTAGTTGTGAGGGTTTGAAGAACCCAAGAAAAACAAGAAAGCCACAAGTCAAAATGTTGTTGAAGATTGATGTGCTCTCATAGATGAACCAAAGCTAAATATTGGTGCAAAGTGCTAAGGTTGCAAGAAGAGATTAAAAGATTGAAAGATTGGCTTCAAAAAGAGAGAAGAAGGCCAAAGGAAGAGGTTGATGAGTTTTTTGGATTTTTTCTAAATGGATTCTACTGAATTGGATATGTTACAAGTGAAAAAATGCTTATAAATGGTCATTAAATGAGAAACTATTGTAGGATGTTAGTGTGTCACATAGACGTCCACCTTTCATGCTAGTGTGTAAATAATTTCAACTCAAAAATGATGAGAAACTAGAAAGACACAACTAACACAAAGGTGACATAAAAATTGATAAAAGGAGACCATAGGAAACAAGAATTGAGTACCTTGGGAGGGAAAAAGGCTAATGCAAGGGCTAAAATGAGCTTAGAGAGATACTACATGGGAATGAACACCAAAGCAAGCACAAAACATAGCGTAAAATTGTAAGATTCTTTGATGTCACAATAAGATCAATCTCTATATTCCATAATCAATGACTCCTATCATCTATGACACTTGAATAATAATTAATGTTCATATCATAACACTATTTTGCATCGACCATTTTAATTGAATTAATTTTTCATCAACAAATAGTAAAGACCTAATTCTTGCATTAAGTCACTTCATCGTTCATTACACTTTTGTTAAATTCTAAAAACCATCATTAACTTAACCACATCATTAGCAATTGTATTTATTGTTTGGCGTATTTTCCAATGTTAAATCAAAATTATTGAATCAATCAATAAGGTTTGATCAAAGTTTGAGGGGGAAGTTAGTACATTTCCACTCATTAGATAAGAAAAATCCAACTATGTTCTTCAACATTACCAAATATCTCATTTATATGAGTAAATACAAGCAAGTGATTATTGCAAGTACCAAATATTTGAAGTTCTCATCTTCAAGACTACACATGAAGTTCAAAACTATAAATATTAGTTTAGTTCCATAGGTGTGGGGATCAAGGCCACAATTGGGGATTTTAGTCTAAAGGAGCACAAAGATCTCTCGCAAGCTAAACACCTGTTACAAGGGAGATGCAAAGAAACATAGCAAAATATGCTCATAAAATATAGAGCTCAATATTGCCAAATGTAAAAGAGTTATTTTACAAAGAAAAGATTACAACCTTATAGGTAAAAAACCTAAAAAGGAAAACCCTAGGCATGCACATAAAATAATTAATTATTATGCACCTAAAGTTAGCTTAAGTGAAAAAGAGATAAAAGGTAACTTAATTAATTAACCAGATATTGTTTAATTAATCAAGTAAAAACCAATTACTCTAACACCCCCCCTTAAGCTAGACTTAGGGAGAAGCTAAAACCTAGAAGAAGCTACAGAAAGCAAAGAACAATGGGTCCCGACAACAAGGCCAGATCAGGTACCCAAGTACAAGGAAATCTCTATGAAATGAAGAAAAAGGAGAAAACCCAATGGGAAAAACTCCTCTCCAAAAAGAGATAGAAGAACATGCTGAAAGAAACATGAAGGAAGGAAGGCCTCATGAAGACCCCCCAAGGACAACTTCCTTCACCCCAAGCATAGAGCGCAACTAAAGATAGCGCGGCGAGGCAAAAGGCTTCGTGAAGATGTCAGCAACCTACTCGGCAGTGGGAATATACTCCAAGATGAGAGAACCATCCTGAATCAACTGTCTGATGAAATGCATATGAAGCTCAATGTGCTTCATCTGTTGATGCTCCACCAGGTTGCGAGAAATGTGTATAGCACTCTGATTGTCACACCAAAGAATAGTGGGACTATCAGGAGGAAAACCAAACTCAGTCATCAACTGGCGAAGCCATAAGATCTCTTGACTAGCGAGCACAGCAACTCGGTACTCAGCCTCTGTAGATGATAATGCATGAGCAGTTTGCTTCTTGCAAGACCATGTGATAGGACCAGAGCCAAGACAGAAAAAAAAGCCAGAAGTAGACTTCCGATCATTGACATCACTAGCCCAATCTGAGTCAGTGTAGCCAATAATGTGAGGATCCCCTGATGTGTAGTGAATGCCATAAGAAAGGGTGCCCTGAATGTACCTCAAAATACGTTTGGCAGCTTGCCAGTGACTCTCATGAGGATCATGGGAGAATCGAGAGACAAGGCCAACCGCAAAGGAAAAATCAAGACTAGTGTGAGTCAGGTACAACAAACTACCAACCAACTGCCTATAAAGTGTAGAATCTATGGAAGGAGTGGGGCAAGTAGGAGTCAAAACAACCCCTGACTGAAAAGGTGTGGGGGAAGGCTTGCAATCAAGCATGCCAAAGCGCTGAAGCATATCAAGAGCATACTTCTGCTGGTAAATGGAGATCCCATCAGAAGACTGAATCACTTGAAGACCAAGAAAATAGTGCAAAAGACCGAGATCTGTCATCTCAAACTGCTCCATCAAAGCTCGCTGAGCATGCTGAATCATAGAGGATGAGCTACCTGTGATGAGGAGATCATCAACATATAGCACAAGAATCAGGATCTCACCCTCAAGATTCTAAATATAGACTGTGGGATCAGAATGATAGCGTGTGAAACTAGTGGAGAGCAAAAAAGAGTCCATCTTTCTCATACCAAGCCCGAGGGGCCTGTTTGAGACCATATAAGGAACGCCGAAGTCTGCAAACCAAAGAAGCATCCTGCACAAATCCCTGAGGCTGCTCCATATAGATCTCCTCTTGTAGGTCACCATGCAAGAACACACTCTTCACATCCATCTGAAAAATGGACCATCCCCTAGAAGTTACAAGTGATAGTACAAAGCGAATATAATTCATCTTGGCGACAGGGGAAAATGTCTCAGAGTAATCAATACCCTCAACCTGCGAGAAACCCTTCGCAATAAGATGTGCTTTGTACTTATCAATAGAACCATCAGCAACATACTTGGTGCGATACAACCATCTGCACCAAACCATCTTTCTGCCCTTAGGAAGAGGACAAAGATCCCAAGTACTATTCCTCATCAAAGAAGAATACTCCTCCTCCATAGCACTATCCCACTCAGGGTGACCTGTCACCTCTGAAAAATTCTGAGGATCCTCTGAAAGAGCATGACTCAAAAGACTAGAACCCGCAGTATGAGAACGGGTGTGGCGAGTGTCTGAAGGATCACCTGCCATAGATCCTGCTGCCTCAACAGTAAAGCGAGCCCATTTGGGCATCTGAGGTGGAGCAAGTGGAGGTGGAGATGGGGGATCAGAAACATCCTCATCAAAATCATCCTCAACATAATCCTGAAGAGCTACAGTGGGAGGAGTAGGTAGTGAAGTAGACACTGGAGATAGGGTATCCACTGTGGGAAGGCGCTCATCAAACTGGACATCCCGTCAAAATAGGACCTCTCTGGAATCAGGATCAACAACCTGTACGCCTTAACATCCTCACAGTAGCCGAAAAAAATGAGGGGTCAACTCTTTCGCTCCATGGCTCTCCTCTGAGCATCAGGAATAAATGCCCATGCTTCACTACCAAATACTCGAAATGATGAAACATCAGGCTTGTCATGAGACCAAGCCTCCTCAGGAGTCATATGTTGAATCGCCTTGTGAGGCATTTGATTCTGAATATAGTTGGCACAATTAACTGCCTCAGCCCAAAAAGATAGATCCATGGACCTGGACTAAATCATACAATTCGCCATCTCCCGTAAAGTCTTGTTCTTTCTCTTAGTGACACCATTCTGTTGAGGGGTGTAGGGAACAGTAAACTGATGCTGCAAACCATGCTCAGTGCAAAAATCTTTGAAAGCCTGATTCACATACTCCCCCCCATTATCTGTACGTATCCACTGAATAGAAAGGCCAAACTACTTCTCTACAAATGTCTTGAAGATTCGAAAGGAATCAAAGACATCAGACTTGTACTTAAGAAAGTACACCCATGTGCGTCTGGAGAAGTCATCAATGAATGTGAGTACATACTTGGCCCCAGAAAAAGAAGGAGTGGGAAATGACATGAGGTCACTATGAATCAACTCCAAGGGTTCCAAAGCATGAGTGGCGCTTCCCTTCGGAAAGGGATCCCTGTGATGCTTGCCAAGCACACAACCATGACAAACATCGTATGTGCAGGAAAACTGTGGAAGACCAAGAACAAGTGCCTGTGTACTCATCTGCTAAAGATATTTGTAATTGACATGGCCCAAATGCTCATGCCAAAGCTTACTCATTGAATCTGCATGTGCAATAAGAGAGGAACCTGTACCCTCAGAAGGCTCAAAACCATCAAATCTGTAAAGACGAGAGGCAATATCAACATACCCAGTAGCCACAACCAAATGAGAGTCATGGAGGTCCCGAATAACCACATGATGTGGTGAGAACTCAACTGTCTTACTAGAGCCAAAATGGAAAATCTGATAAATGGACAGGAGGTTCGTCGAGATGTCAGGAACAACCAGAACATCCTATAGAGTACCCCCATCCAAAGAGATAGAACCTGAACCCAAGACTGAAAGTTGTGTAGAGTCACCCACTGCAATCTGTGAAGTACCACAAGAGGAAAGAGAAGTGACCAACTGCTGAGTGTGAGTCATATGGTGAGAAGCACCAGAATCTAAAATCCAAGTGGACCTAGAGGTCGATGTTCGAGCAGTGAGAGCATGACCTTTCCCTGTGGAAGGAGAAGATGACTAAGGTGAGGAGATGTGATGCTACTGCAAGACTTCCTCTAAAGCCTCTAATTGTTTCCAACACTTGGAAACTGGATGTCCTTCCTTGCCACAGAAGCTACAAGTGTCTCTTGATTTCTTCTTAGTCTTGGAGGAAGACTCACCAGACTTCGAAGATTTCCCCTGTTTCGAATTAAGCGGTGGTTTGAAATCAGACTTAGGAGGTGGTTTGGAGGAATGCTCACTGCCTGCAGGATCTTTCTTGGGCTTCAGTTTCTACTTTTGTTTCTCCTTAGATGACTGAGCAACCAATGCTTTGTTCTTTGATCCTGAGAGCATATCAAGCTGAGAAAGGTGTGACTGCTCATGAGACAAACACTCACAAAACACATCAAAGGTAGGCATGGTAAAACGAGCACCTAGGCCATCCATGGTGGAATAGAATGAAGAAGCAAATATCTGAAATGGACCACGAAGCTTCGAAAGGATCAAGTAAATGCACTCTGTTTCTGACTTATTCTTGCCACAACCCTGTAAAATAGAGCGGATAGTTTTGAACTTGGTCAAAAATCCTCAATAGTGGGAAATGATTCAAGTAACAATGAAGTGAGCTCTACCTCAATCTGTAATGCTTAGAACTCATTAATGGTCCCAAAGAGTGTCTCAAACTTCAACCAAATGGCTCGAGGAGTGAGCAAAGCATCAAGGTGAAATAGAAGACTGTCGAAAACGTCCAGGGATAGCAAACCCATAGCTTCATCCATCTTGTTCCTGTGCTAAATAATCTCAAAAAGATGTTGTAACTAAGGCTGAACCTCATCTAGACAAGACCACAACCCTCGTGACCTGAGAAGCCTCTTCATGCGAGACTTCTAGGTGTGATAGTTGTGTGATGTGAGTAACTCAACTAAGGAGTCTACCATGAAACCCTACACCTGTACCTGTACCTATTGGTGTTTTTTATTATTATGTAATCTTTCAGAATAGACAGAAGATGTAGAAGGGTTTGATTGTTTTGAGAGTTTTGGTGTTCTGGTTTTCTGATATAAATGATAGAAAGCGAGAAAAAAACACCCCCCACAAAAGATAAACCCAAACCCTAGTACAAACTGAGAAAGAGGAAGCAATGCATAAGCAAAAAAGCTTCAAAACAAATTCTCATGTACCTGAAGAAAATTTTGAGAAAAAAGGATCACATAGCTGAATAGAGCAGGCTGAGAGCTTTCCAACGCCTATTCGTTTTTGAAAAATGGAGTTTGTTTGCACCTTTTATGGCCCCGGAAGTGCAGAAAGAAGACCCCACTTTGACTGGAAAAAAATATAGTCAAACAGAAAATCTGGAAAAAATTATCAGTACTACGTCGTTTGGCACAGAATTATCTTTCCAACGGTATCTCGTTTGAAAAAAACGGAGACCGTATGCCCATTTTATACCCAATTTCGTGAAGCCTCCTGAAAGAGCACAATTCTACCTCCTTTAAGTCCTAGGGGCTGGGAAAAAAGGCCCCCGGTCCGGCCGGAAAGCAACTAGGGGTGGCTAAATTCCCGGCGAGCTTGATGATTTGAGAGCTCGCTAAGTCGGGCGAGCCAAGAGCGCTGCGGAGTTGAGCGACGGGCCGAGAGCAAATGTAGTCATGACCTGCTGAGCTCGAAAGGTATCGGAGAAACCTGCTGGTGGTGAGCTCTGGCGAGGCAATGGAGCTCAAAGCATGGGCCGAGAAAACCCAAATACGGGCAGGAGTTTAAGCGGAGGCAAAGAATCCGTGGGGAGCTCGCAATGACCGGTTGTTCCGCTACAATGAGCCGGGCAATGGCGAAACCAAGGAGGCTCATACAACCAGGGCGCAAAGGGCTCTGAGAAACCGTGTGGGCGCAGCGGACCTAATTTAATGGTCGGAAAACCAAGGCACCAAAAGCGCGAAGAGTGACCGCTGCCCGCAATACTGTAGGTCTGGCGACCGCGGTGCAAACCCAAAAATAAAAAATCAATTTTTTTAAAGAACCCCTTTGTATTTTTTTGTCTCGGTTTAAAAAAAAAAAAAAAAACAAACCCAGCTTCTAATGCAAGATCTCAAACACCAGAACAGGGAGCTTCAGACCTTAGCTCTGATACCATGAAGGAACACAAAGAACTCTGAAAGCTAAAACACCTGTTACAAGGGAGATGCAAAGAAAAAACACAACAAAATATGCTCAGAAAATATAGAGCTCAATATTGCCAAATGTAAAAGAGTTATTTTACAAAGAAAAGATTACAACCTTATATAGGTAAAAAACCTAAAAAGGAAAACCCTAGGCTTGCACATAATAATTAATAAAATAATTAATTATTATGCACCTAAAGTTAGCTTAAGTGAAAAAGAGATAAAAGGTAACTTAATTAATTAACCAAATATTGTTTAATTAATCAAGTAAAAACCAATTACTCTAACATTAAATAGTGTACATACCAACCTCCACTTTACTATCACAACGAACTCTATTACTGTTTTCCCCCTCAATCCATCACAATACCATTGCCAGGAGTCACCCAGAGGTCTCTAGCAGATGATAAGGTGTAATCAGCAAGAGGGGTGTATAACTTTTTCCCAACCACAGAGGTTTTTTGTGGTCAGTTAAAACCCCACCTTGAAACCCCAAACCATATAAACGCAGTGCTCCACGGGGACCCATCCCCTACCTTAGTACCCCCGTCCCCATCCCGGAAATTTTTTAGGGACTTGGGGGACCCAAAAACTTCCCCCTACCTTTGCATCTGACAGTGACACAAACTTGAGCTCCAATTTTGATACAAACCTACCAGTTGCATTTGCTGATTAGGGACAACCATATATTTTCTATGTTTTTGTTATTTTATAGTTGAAACTTGAAGCCTTTGGGAGTTTTGTTATAATTCTTATTTAATATGTATGCACATTGACAATAAAAGAATTTGAATTTTGTTACTTTGTTTGTCAATTCTTATGTGAAATCTCAATTCAAGTCTAATGTTATGTATTAATCTTCTACAATGTCTATGATGAATGCTTTATCAATGTTCTAATATGAATATTTGAAATTTCTCTATATTTTTAAAAATTACCCTATTTTTTATAGGCATCTCCTACCATCCCCTAAAAAATGACCCAAAAGTACCCCCGTACCAAAAACACATCCCGCCATCCCCTGTCGTCCCTGTCCCTGAAACTTGGGGGAGCATAGTATAAACTTGATTTTATGAAAAAAGACATTCAGGCATACAGGAAAATCTGACTCTACAACATTGAAAACACCAAATAACAATAGCTATAGGAAAAACAAGCTTAAGTAGACAATATATGTAAGATGTGGAATCGTAGACAAAACACCTGAATTGTTTGATAGAATGCCTCAAAGATATGTCATCTCATGGAATGAAATGATTGATTGCAGAATGTGCACAAAATGGATTTTGCAAGGAATCTCTCAAAATCTTTGAATTAATGAAGCACTCTGGAACACATCCTAACATTGCAATCTTTGCTTGGGTTCTAGGTGCATGCAATCATGCAGGTTTAGTGGATGAGGGTTGCACATACTTCACACATTAGTAACCCTTATTGCATTACAATTTACATATATAGTTGATCATTAGGTGTGCATGGTTGATCAACCATTCATATTTTTAGTTGGATCCTAAAAATGTTGCAACTTATGTTATTCTCTAAAAAATTTGTACGAGGTTCAAATAGTAAAGAGATTGATGAAAGATAAAGGAATTAAAAAGACATTTGCCTAGATGTTATAGTTCGATATGCTCTGGTAGACAATATATGCAAGATGTGGAATTGTAGACAAAACACCTGAATTGTTTGATAGAATGCCTCAAAGAGATGTCATCTCATGGAATGAAATGATTGATTGTAGAATGTGCACAAAATGGATTTTGCAAGGAACCTCTCAAAATCTTTGAATTAAGGAAGCACTCTAGAACACATCCTAACATTGCAAGCTTTGCTTGGGTTCTAGGTGCATGCAGTCATGCAGGTTTAGTGGATGAGGGTTGCACATACTTCACACTTCAGTAACCCTTATTGCATTTCAATTTACATATATAGTTGATCATTAGGTGTGCATGGTTGATCAACCATTCATATTTTTAGTTGGATCCTAAAAATGTTGCAACTTATGTTCTTCTCTAAAACATTTGTACGAGGTTCAAATAGTAAAGAGATTGATGAAAGATAGAGGAATTAAAAAGATACTTGGATGTTATAGTTGGATATGCTTTGGTAGACAATATATGCAAGATGTGGAATCCTAGACAAAACACCTGAATTGTTTGACATAATGCCTCAAAGAGATGTCATCTCATGGAATGAAATGATTGATTGCAGAATGGGCACAAAATGGATTTTGCAAGGAACCTCTCAAAATCTTTGCCCAAATTTGAAGATCTCTAATGTTTAAGGCACGTTTTTTCCCAAAACAGCCTGACACATTTTCTGCCCATGCCCTGTTGTTCTTTATCACCATTTTGCTTCAATTTCCTAGCTCTAAACCAAATCATGATGATCAGAAAAGAAATCCCAATCTTCTAAGTACACTTGTCTTCATGTTGGGCTATTTTAAACAAGATTTGATTGAGTTTGAAACAACCATTCAACTCTATTTGGTTCCAAACAAAATTTTCCATATCATCTGAAACAAAACCCTTGAACTCCATCTGATTCATTCTGAAAGAAATGGCTAGAAGACTTCACACACCAAGGGCTCTATTGGTCGGACGTGTCTTCTGGTTCCAGCGATGCGTCGATGGTTTTTTTTTTTCATCAGCGTGAGGATCTT
This sequence comes from Sequoia sempervirens, assembly GCA_007258455.2. NCBI lineage: Eukaryota > Viridiplantae > Streptophyta > Pinopsida > Cupressales > Cupressaceae > Sequoia > Sequoia sempervirens. Next base: position 1,081,732,368 of record VDFB02281492.1, read on the forward strand.
CTATTGGCAAGACGAGGTCTCCTGTTCCCACGATGGTTCAATGGGGATGTCGTCGGTGGAACGGTTCTATTTTTTCATTGGCATGAGGATCTTCTATAGGCGAGATGATGTCTCATGTTCCCACGATGGTCCGATGGGGATGTCGTCGTTGGAACGGTTCCAGAAGACATCCCCATCGGACCATCGCAGGAAGATGAGACCTCGTCCCGCCGATAGAAGATCCTCACGTCAATGAAAAAATAAAACCATCAATGCATCGCTAGAACCAGAAGACACGTCCGACCGACAGACCGATAAGGTGGGGGCGGTCAGTTCCATTTTCTGTAATGTGGTAAGATTCATACAGGTAAATGCTATGTCAAGCTGGGGAACTCTTCTTGGAGGTTCTAAACGATTTGCCTCTTTTTTATAAGACTGTGTTGGTAGTGCCAACTAAATCATAGTTGTTTAGTGGGATTCCAAACCTAGACAATGAGGTGCATTTGTGGAAATCTCATAGAGAGAAGCTACAAGCTACCATGATGATTTTTCCAAGCGAATTTATACCAGAGTCTTGCTTAGCGTGGTTTAAGACATGTGCAGATGATATTCTCTCTACAGATAGGCTTGGGGGAAAGTATTTGCTTGATCTTGTGAAAAGTGGCAAGGAACTTGCAGAGAATGAGACATTGATCAGAGAAACATTGGACAGTCTAGATGCATTTCAAGGGAGCTTGGAATGGCTAAAAATGGTTTTTGGTTCAAATGTTGAGTTTCCATGCCAATGTGTGTGTGAGATTGTTTTGAAGCACTCAAAGAGTCTGTGGGATGAAATTTTTGAAAGCTTGTTTGTTCGTAGGATGAAACAAATAATAGATGATGGATTTACATATCTCCGTGAGAGAGTTAAGGTTGGTAAATGCCTTGAAGCCATAGTTACATCTTTGGCAAGTTACAAAGATGTTGAAACCCATTTGCACAAATTAACTACTAGTGAGGGTTGGCTTGTCAAGAGAGGGGACCTAAAAAGTGTCAATTTACCTGGGTTGAGTTTTAGATTTATGATGACAAATGATGAAGACTGGTTTGGTTGCCTTAATGCTTATTTTGGAACTGAGGTTAGTCAAATAAAAGATACCATAGATGAGTGGTCCAAGAATATTCTGGAAGACCTCCTAAGTTTTCTTCATGCACATAAATCTCCTTCAAGGATAAATGATTTAGCACCTTATTTTCAAGAGCAATGCTTCCATTTTATCTCAACATTGATTGTTGAGATTGAAGAACATCTTGCACATCTTTCAGAAGCTCTCTATCAAGAAATGAAAAATGAGGAGATGCCAGAAAAAATGAACAAGGAGACACTAGAACCAAAAGTTATAGTGGAAAGGGAACTTTTCTTAGGAAGGCTTTTAGTTGCTCTCAGTTTTCATTCAACTTCCCTTTCACTAGTTCTTGGCTTGTCTCAGCTTTGGTTTGTCGAGAACAAAGTTTCAGTTTGAGGGAAAGGATCTTCAACTTTCAAATACTCCAGTACTGATTTTGATTACCCTCTTCTAGACAGTCCTGGAAGACAAATACTAATGAGAGGGGTTGGTTTGAAGCCTGAATCACAGGATAAAAATAATAGCACCAAATTGAATAAACTGAGAAGAACTATGCACAATCTTTGTATCAGAGCTCATAGCATGTGGATATTGTGGATAACTGAAGAGCTTTTAGGTATTCTCATAAGAGATCTAAGGGAGGATGATTCTTTATCCATGACAACTCCTTTGAAGGCCTGTATTCTCATTTGCATTGCATATTTTGTTTGTTGTGGCTTATGGAGTTGGTTTCATTTCCATGAATCATCTAATCACTAATCTCTTCTTGTAGTTTTCATGAGATTTCTTCTAGTTCTGATTTAAGTCATCATGGTTTATATCTAGATATATTAATAACCGAATGAGAATAAAGCATCTAGAGTAAATAGCTACATTTGATTCTTTCAGTCACTTCAAACTCTTTATTTCCCAATAAATGGAAAAGACTAACCTGTGCCCTTTCAACCCTTCCAGTCCATATTAATCATGGAGATGTAATCTGTAAGTATGCAAAAAAGTATCAAAGGGGAGCCAAAAAGTTAGAGATTTTCATATGGCCCATGAATCAGCTCTTGTTGTTGGTGTCATTTGGGAACTCCTATTTTTGGGAATTCAGTAAGAGTTCTCAAAAAAAGTAGGATGACATCTATTGTACAACTAAACTACTATTCCACTGCACTGTAAACGTTAAACCCCTACCATCCCTACACTCCTTTCGTTGTACTCTACATGGTTGATATAAGAAGAGCCACTTTTCACTTTATTATTGTTCATCCTTTTTCTTTACGTGCTACTCTGTTTTTTACACTCAACTTCAAAAGTGATTTGCATGCCCCCTCAAAAAGTGGAAGCTAATTTTAAGAGTTCAAATTCTGAAATTTGTATAGACAACTCAATCTACATGTCCCTTAATATCATTTTTATAGATAAAAGTAAGTTCTCCTGTGAACTATGCAATTTGATAGTGGAAACTTCAAAAAGAAAAGAATAAATAGACCTTGATTCCAAGTTCTCTATATAAATCCTTAACTTCTACAACACAAGATGGATCTAATTTTCCATAATTAGCCTAAAAAAGAAGATAATCACTATTAGTCAACAAGCAGCTAGTAAAATTATTAAAAAGAATGGATCATATGGATCATATGGCCTGACTGTGTACAAATTTGAAAAGTAAAATTAACTGAAACCATGGAAAGTGACTTACCACAAGATTCTACACAAATCGTGTTTGATGTGGAAAAATGGGCAGAGGTTGCAATCCAAAATCAGGTGTGCTTTACTTCTCCATTTTGGCAGGCTACCTTGAAAATAAGGTTTCAAATCACTGCTCCATTTTGGCAGGCTGCAACTTTCGACTCACTACTCCATTTTGGCGGGCTACATTGAAAAAAAGGTCTTCATGAAGATTTTAGAGTATGTTTATTAAAATGAAAATTATGCTTATAAAAAAAAATTGGTCATTTTTCCTCTTAGATTATTTGGTTGTTTATTCTTATCTTTTTTCTTTTTCTTTCCTTTTGCTTATTTTTTGTTTTTCAAGGTTTTTGGGTTTTAGTTTTTTAGGTTCTCTTATGGTTTTCGTTAATTTTTATAATTTGGTGGTTTTTTGTCAATTTAGAAGAAAATTTGGTGTTCATATGATGACACCACAAAACAAAATATTTATTCCACAAAAAATATTTATTAGTAATTTTATTTGTAATATTTTATTATTAATTATGGCAGGCTACGATTGAAAATAAGGTCTTGACGAAGGTCTTAGAGTATGTTTATTAAAATGAAAATTATGGCCAAGATTTTAATAATGAGCACATTTATTTAGTTATTTATTTAGTCATTTTTATTTGTCTAATATTAGTCATTTAGTTGTGATTTTACCCGATGACCAAATTAGTCATTTATTTTCCAAATACTACTAGTGTTAGTCATGTGACTAAAAGTTTTAGTCATGTGACTAAAATTTTTAGTCACATAGTCATTTATTTTCCAAATTCTACTAGTGAATCCTTCGAGGAATTCTGTGCAATCTAAAAATGTCCTCCATTAATACTTTGGCTACAGAAGAAGCAATATAAGATGACCAAACAAGGGAAAAGTGTGCCACCTTGGTCAACCTATCAACATTGACCATGATAGCATCATGCCGATGAGAAGACATCGGTAAACCAACAATAAAGTCCATCGATATGATATCCTATTTCCACTCTAGAACGAGATGGGGTTGTAAAAGACCTGGGGGATGTTGGTGTTCCACCTTAACTCTCTGACACTCTAAACATCTCGTGACAAAGCCTACAATATCTCTCTTCATTCCAACCCAAAAGTATAGTGAACGAAGGTTTGCATACATCTTCTTGACTCTCGAATGAGTAGAATAGGGAGCCTGATGTGCCTCAGTCATGATTAGGATACAAAGAACCTTAGTAGGAGGTACATACATGCAACCAAAATACCGCAAAAGGCCATATGATTTCAGTGAATAACTAGCCAACTTTCACTCCAAAGCTCTATCTGACTCAATTTATTATTTCACTTCCTAATACCAGCTATATGTGGGAAGCGTTGTGAGGATCTGGCTCCTCAAGTCCACACCAAGAGTTACTACAAATAACTCATGTCTTCGCCAACTCAGAGTATCCGCCACTATGTTTTCCTTTCCCTAGATGTATTTAACCTCAAAATTATATTCACAAAGAAATTATATCCATCTCCTCTATCTGGCATTCAGGTTTGGCTATGTAAATATATACTGCAAGTTGCGAAGATCGCTATGCAACTCAAACCAATGCCCCAATAAAAAGTGCCTCCATCTCACGAGGGCATGTACAATGGCGAATAACTCTAAATCGTGTGTGGGGTGATTGAGCTCGTGATCTTTGAATTTGTGGGACTTATATGCAATCACATGACCTAGTTCTTGCATCAAAACAACTCCTAAACCCTCTAAGGATGCATCTGTACACACCACGAACTCCCCAGTAGGATCAGGAACTGGTAGGATAGGTGCACTAGTCAACTTCTCCTTAAGGGTCAGGAAAGCTGACTGGCACTGCTTTGACTAGATAAACTTCTTCCTTTTCCTTTGAAGAGAAGTGATGGGATGTGCAATCCTCGAAAAGTCCTGAACAAATCTTCAATAGTAGCCCGCCAAACCCATAAAAATGTGAATCTCAAGAACATTCATGGGTGCAATCCAATCAACAATGGCTTGGATCTTTGAAGGATCCACAACAATACCTTCACCAAAGATAACATGACCCAAGTATTTCATTTTTGTCTTAAAAAACTCACACTTTGCCAGATTTGCATATAACTGATTGTCTCTCAAGCATTGCAACACCTATCTCAAATGCTCCTCATGCTCCTCCATAGATTTCGAGTAGATCAGAATATCATCGAGGAACCTGAGAACAAATCTATCCAAGTAGGAACGGAAGACCCCATTCATTAGACTCATGAAAACTGACGGTGCATTTGTCAACCCCAACAACATAACAGTGAATTCATAATGCCCATAACGAGTGTGAAATGTTGTTTTGTGAATATCTGCCTCGGCGATACCCAATTGATGGTATCCTGATTTGAGATCATTTTTTGAGAATACCTTAGCCCCCTTTATTTGATCAAACAGATCGTCAATTCTCGGCAAGGGGTACCGGTTCTTCACCGTCACCTTATTTAGTTGTTTGTAATCAATGCACAAATGAAGGGAACCATCCTTCTTCACAAATATCACTGGTACTCCCCAAGGGGAAAAACTAGGGCAAATAAACCCTTTTGCTAACAACTCCTCCAATTGCAAACGGAGCTCTTGAAGCTCCTAAGTCGTCATCTGATATGGAGCCCAAGATATAGGTTCAGCTCTAGGTACAAGGTCAATTTTGAAGTCGATGTCACACTTAGGTGGCATCCCCAGAATTTCACTAGGAAAGACATCTACAAAATCCTTAAGGAGAGGATAGTCATCTAGTGACACCTCTTGACTCTCTCCCAAATCCAAGTCATTGACCATCACAACAAATAGTTGGAAACCCTAGCGAAAAAACCTATTCAACTGCATAGAAAAAATCATTTGTAATGAGATGGGTCTTTGTATGCCAACAATCTCAACCTCATTACCCGTATCATCTGCAGATCGCACAACCTTACAACAACAATGTATCATTTCTTGGTGAGCACTTAGCCAATCCATACCTAAAACATCATAGGATCCAAGAGGTAGGATACGAAGATCCACTGCAGTCACAAGTGACCCAATTCCCAATCTACAACCCTAAACAAGAGATTCTACTACTACCTTCACTACCTTCACCCTGGAGGCCAATTCAATCTACCACTTAGCCCCTTGCTTTGTTGCCATCAGTCTGCAATTCTCTACTACAAAAGGAGAAATAAACAAATCTGAAGCACCAGAATCAAAGAGAATAGAAATACTAGTTCCCTGTAACACACCTGATGCCTCAACCATGGTGCCTTGATGATCAGCTTGGCAGTTGTCAACCGCTGTGAATACTTGATGTGATCTGCCTGCATCGCCCACCATTGGCTCGGAAGCAGCTAACCTATGACTAAAACCTGCAGAGTTCCTCTATAGACATTGTCTAGCAATATGACCTTGTTGACCACGGGAGAAACAACTTGTTCCCTGGCCAAAACCTCTACCACCGGATGGTGCATTAGACTGCTAAAAACTGCCTCGACTGGGTGCAGACTATGTACTCTATGTAGGTTGCTCAAAATAGTCATGCCGAGCTCGTTGCCAATTTTGATTCTTTCTAGAGTGAACTCTACCACTCTGATGAGACTGAGAATTTTTATGCTTAGGTTGTGACTACTGCTGATGTTGACCACCCTTTGAGGGTGCATGGTAACTCCTGGAAGAGCCCGCAGCCTAAGGCTTCCCACCTTGAGAATCAAATCCAGATGCAGGTCCACTGCCAATTTGAACACTTGTATGGCCTCCTAAAGCCATGGCCAAATTTTCCTCCACAAGACAAGCCTTCTCCACAGCTACCTCCATCTTTGGTTTGAAGACCCGTTCTCCACCACTGATTCGAGCGTTTAAGCCCATAACAAAGTGTTGTACTAGCATAGCCTCATTGTTACCAATTCCTGCATACTGCTTGAGCTCATAGAACTGACGCTCGTATTGCTCTACGAACATTGCCACTTGTCTCAGCTCATGGAATTCATCTACCCAACACTGTCTCTAGTGTTAAAAAATGAAATGGGCCCTAAATCTCTCCATAAATAACTCCCAAGTCACTAAATCGATGTATAGGTGCAGTTTCTACTCTTCTAGTCGTTGCCATATGGATGCAAATCCTCTGAGGTGCATGATGGTGCACCTAGCCTTAGTATTTTTGCCATAAGGATGCATAGAAAAGCACTGATCCAGGTCAACTAGCCAAGTTTTTTCCTCTAGTCCTCCACCAGTACCATCAAATGTGGGAGGATGTGCTCTCAGAAGGTCTCTCATGTGACCCACTACTATGGCATTCTTCTCCACTGCTACGTCTCTCCTCCTCAGTGATCTCTCACTCCCTGACCACCCGCTGCTCCTCCTGCCTAGGACCTAAGTGGCCAAGAACCTCCTCTAGCAACTTTCTCAACTGCACTTCCTCTAATCCCAACTGCTTTGGATTTTGGCCTCCACCTCCCGAGTTGTTTTGGGAACTCTGACGTTCCTCACGTTTAGAACCATGGGAGCTCAGAGATGACAAGCTCTGGTGGTTGGCTTTGTGGCCACCACCTCAGCCTCTTCCACGACCACGACCCCTACCCCTAGGCATTTTCCTGCACAACATTAGAGGGGAACATATAAGTTCAAGAGTTAAACGCAAGGTTAACATAATGGGCTCAATCAACCTAGAGTACCCAATGTTTGATAACTTGGCTCTGATACCAAGTTGTGACACCCTACCACGCAAACCCCAAAGGAAAATTAATCAACTAACAACAATGACACAATTTTTTCTTTTAAAAAAAGAAAAAACTAACATGAGATGTATATTAACATACGACACTGGTAATGCAATTATACATATACATTATCTAACTACGTCCTCTAGGGTACACATGACTGCATTACTTAACATAATCCCAATCCCGTAATGATTATTACTAAATACACGATTACATCTCAAATCCATCATATAGAATAAGTATACAGTGTACATACATGCATTACATTACATCAATGATAAACATCCATAAGAGGACACATGATAAAATCAAGAATATATATATATATATATATATATATATATCACATTTATTACAAGAGTTACATTGTTTTAAGATTACAAATATACAACAGTGCTTCCCAACACAAAGTGGAAATGATACATCAATTACATAGAATAATACATCTAAAATGAACATGATACATATTATCAATGATATCTCCAAACTAGTGAAGCTCTGGATACACTGCAAAGGTACAACTCCACGCTTCACAAACTCCGATGGGAACTCAATGGGGTTCATAACACATTCCACCTGACCATGTGGACCCTAAGGCCCACCCCCCGTTCTAGGAGATGACAAGAAGGACCCACAACATAAAACAATCCAGCAAAAAGGCTACAAGACTCCATAAACAAGAGCAAAAATAAACACAAAGGACAACTGCATCAAGAACAACTGCTTACAAGATGACTTCTTCTAGAGGCACACAAAGACAAAGGGAAAGGTAACAAGGATACTATAGGAAGAGTGTCATCACATGGCCCTAGCATGGGTTATCCTGACTGTCTCTCTCTAGGCGTCGAACCCCATCTATGGTTATCTTGGTTGCCTCTCACTAAGCGGTGGCCCCATAGGGTGACACATACGGGACCACTTACCTTTCGTGAGGACAAGGTAGTGATCTTTCCAACCAGGCCTTCTCAACCCATCCTTAGTCTACAAAAGCACTATAGGAATAAGAGAGGCATCTTACTTATCTTATTTAGTGTAAACCTACCCAAACCCACTAGTTAATTTATTAGATCATCACTTGTTAAGAAAAGTCTTCCATGGGTTATCTAGTCTGCCCCTTTGTGCATTGGCCCCCATAAAGAGCCACTCTCCCTAGTAGCATCAAAACAAACCTCAAGACATCAAGGGGTGTACCAAATCACACAAAGCACCAAAAAACAAAAACCAAGTACATATGTGAGGCATGAACCTTCTTGCCCAAAGACCACATCAAAAGGAAAAACCATGGTGCAAGGTAACAACCCACATGCTCAAAACAAGAATTAAAATCAAGAGTTTCACAAGAACCGAATATGAAAACCATCATGTAACCAACTTTCCCTTAGCCTCTGGAAGCCTAATAAACCAAATACCCTTAAACCCCCAATTGAGGTTATCTCAAACATTTTGGGTTCGAACAAAACACCATCATGACTATGCACAAAATCTCCTCAATTCGAAATGAATACAAGAGGAAAATGTAATCCACATGGAACCATTAAAAATAAACCAATCTCTTAATTTTCGTGAACACATTCAAGTAACCATTTTAAGAAGCATTTTAAAGCATCAACTATATTTTACTTTCATATCCATATTGAAATCATTAAATTAAACTAACTCTATAGATATTAAAATACATGTAACGAATTAATCTTTAATTATAAACACAATAGATATGTATTTAAACACGCATTTTTTCTTTTTACACAACAGATTGTTCTTACGTTTATAAATAATATATATTTATACAGATACCTACACACACACACACACACACACACACACACACACACATATATATATACAAATATAGTTAATTAAGCATACACTGCTAGTAATAATCAAAATTTAAATAACAATAATCTGTTGTTTTAGAACAGCTTATCAAAATTCACAAAATACAACATATAACTAAACCTATATATATTAATGTCAAACATAAATCAATGCGTTGGGTGCTAATTAAAACTCCCACACCAGCCAAATTCACAATAAGCCTAAGCATTCTCAAAATATAATGTATCTAGCAATTATTTACAAGGAATAGCTAATCACAAAATTTCATTGAATTTCAACTGTAAGGCAACAAATAATCCAAATATCTTGAGGCTTTATGATTAGATTTTTGTGCTAGAAAACAATGCACAAACCAGATTACATTCCACGGTCAAGGAAAGTCGGCTACCTCAAAGCAAAAATATGCTAAAAGAAAACTTTGATTACATCAAATGGTTTGAGGAAAGGCCCTAAAAGCTTGAAGCAAATGCAGAAAGTTAGAAAAGCAGAGGGTTCGACTCTTCAAAGCAAACAATTGAAAGCCAAAAGAATGGCTATGTGAAGGAGTCGCGCCTTATCCTTTGCCCATTTCTTAACCATAGACAAAAAGCAAGATAAGCCAACCATAGTAATAAGAATTATGATCATTGATAGAATCATTCTGGCTAGAGATGGACACACAGTATGGGTGACTCAGCCAAGAGGGGCGATCAACGGCAAGACATTGAATTCTCAAAATAAAATGGGTATAGGCAAGTAAGCTTTGGCGCCATGATCTAAGTCGATTACCATCAAAGGTATGAATGGTGTGAATCTACTTTCAACGGCTACACAGGGTACTGTTCAAAATACGTTTGACATAATGTAGTTTCATTAAATACAAAGTCTAAGGCAGTAACTAATCGAAATGGCTGAAAATCAAGCCATAGAATGAGCGATGAAAAGAAAGATATCAGACTCTTAAAAGAACAATTGAAATCCAAGTAAATGGCTGAGAGCAAGACAAATCAATGCCATACAAAACACTAGTTGGATCTATTGAATGAATTACGTACAAAAGAATAATAAATGACCGACCTGGATTCTATGCGTGAAGATGGAGACGATGTGCTAAGACGATCTTTCTTTCGTAGTCCCCAAATCTGTTCTCCATTCTCCAAACCACCACTTCCTTAAAATTCTAAAAACTGTATTATTTTTACTTGATAAAGAGAATAATTGCAGAGCAAACTTCTTGCTAAAAAACCCCCAAAAAAACAAATTTCTAATCAAATGCTAAATCATTAAAAACTCAAAAATTAGCAAGTTGCCCTTTGATCCTCAATTCGAGACTATGCATGCACTTGCATGCGAAATGTTTTCTCGATTCAAATTCTTTTAATTACTTTTTCGTAATTTAACATTATCACTTAATTTCCATTTTAATCCCAATTTAATATTTTATTTTAAACAACATTATCCACTATGTTTGAATTTAAAATAAACATTATTAATAAATGCAATAATATTCCATTACGTTTCATTAAAATATTCATCATTAATAAAAGCAATAATATATACTTATTGAATCATTATAACTTAGCAAATTAACTTAATAATTAATTAACAACATCTACTTATTAATTTAATTTAATAATGTAATTAATTAACACAACACTTATGAACGTCGTTTAACTAAAACAATTAATTGAACGACATTTATAAACTTAACACAATGAACTAACAACTATATCCAATAATTAAAACAACATTAATTAGATAATTAAAATTAAACAATTCAAAACAACACGATACCTAAACAGGAACAGGGTTGCAAATAGACCACATCATCAAACACAATGATGAGGTGACATACTAGGTACTCATCCTTGTCGAGGATGATGGATAGGGTGGGGGACTTTCTTGTCAACTCTGTTTTCCACATCATTCCCATTGGGCTTGTAAGACACACGCAGACCTGACAGTGCAGGTGGAGTCGATGCCTAGTACTTGCAACCTACATCAAACCAAATGTCGAGCAACACATATATCCAATAACAAACACACTGTGAGAGGAAGTCGCAGCGTAGAAGGGCACTAGCAAATGAGCGATGCTACATCATCCCTCTCACCAAGACTTCAAACAGTAACCACATCATAAGCAACATCATAAAGCAATCACTAATCAAATGCATAACAAGTATAGTACTAAGTCCATATGATAAACATAACCAATTTAATCCAAACACATCAAACTCCATATATCATCATAACATAAACACCAATAAAGAGTGTCATAATCAACCAGGTCAACTAGATTGTCAACCAACCAAATCAAAATGGTGAACAACCAGCAACATAGTCTCAAGGTACACGACATAACATAAAAAGAATCAGAACAATGACAACAACATGAGAGGCATTACGTTAAGAAAAAATCTAAAACAAATTTATTTAACTATTAAAATATATTTTGAATTCATGACATATTTAGAGAAACGTAATTTTATTTCAATAAATAAATTTAATTTATCTTAATAATAAATAAGAAAAATAAGTATATCTCTATGCCCTAATCTCTTCATTTGTCTTTTATTGATTTTGCAGGAATGGAGGAGCAAGGTGGAGAGGGAGAAATGATTTTGCAATGGAGGAGCAAGGTGGAGAGGAAGAAACTATAGAGATTCTCCAAATATTTGTTGATCTCTCTACCATTTTGTTTTGGATTTTGGAATTGATTTATTTTAATTTCATATGCACTTATTTATATTTTATTATATTTATTTTTTGGTTTATTGTGTAGGTATGGAGAAATTTTAAATTGTTTATTGATCTAGGTGTGTAGATTTAAGTTTTCTTTCTTGCCTATAGGTACCCATAAGCTTGAGAATTTAAACACACGATCTTTAGAGATTAGAGAGGAGGAATTTTGTGTTGTAAATTGCTGGTGTAGAGGGTTATAGAGTGTTGGGTTTGAGAAGTGTCTAGATCTCCTTGTTTTCCTTCCTTTCTTTTTTTAATAAAAACCTCAATTTTTTCTACTTCAACTTGTCACATAAGTAGCGACATGCACTTTGTTCATGTTTCTAAATTTTAAATTCTAGTTACAACTTTCATTCATTTTTTTCTAACCCTAACTCTTTTTTTTGTTAGTTTTCTTTTATGGATCTACAATTTTTGTTGCAAAATATCAAACCCACATGATATCTACAAAATGTCTTCTTGATTCCAATGCATGCAAATTGTAAGGAGAATAAATAGTTGGGTTAATATTTTTCATTTGATAATTTAGAATTTATATAGAGAAATATCCATGTAATTTATATATTTAAACAAATATTTAAATTATTTTTCCCTTTGAAAAATAGATTATATCTATAGATATTTTAAAATTTTGAAAACATATTTTTATATGTATTGTAAATTTATAAAAAATATTAGGTTTACATTTGTTTTTTTATTAATTGATATATTTTATTATTTATATACTAAATAAAATTAGTATATCCAAGAGATTTCTAATAGTATAAAAAAAACTTAATCTCATCACCCATAATGAGACAACAATTGCAAAAATTATAGAAGAAGGTGAACAACAAAAGTATTAAATTTTGCATGTCCAAATTTCTTAAAACTACAGCAAAACAATTTTCTAAATTTAATCATACAAAATTTTGTACACAATATTAAGATCTAATATTTAAAGGTTTTTTCTAGTCCTTAGTTAAGGACATATCCAAAAGTTAGGCCAATCCAAGGGTCCAATCAAAATTCATGACCAAACTAATCATACCTATTAACTTAAAACAATTAATTGTTCAAGTGAGAAAAGTACAAAAATTGATGCTTTTTAAACCAATGTTATGTATACAATAACCATTAGAATTCAAAATGTACTTCATAGCAAGCCTCTTTTTTAAAGTTCATATTCAAAATGGAATTCAAATTTGCACATAAAAGAGGCTCTATACCTCACATGACCAAGGATAGCTCACCTCCCAACCATAAGACTTGTAAACAAGCTCGCCCCAAGCAAGGAGACCTCAAGAAACTAGGTGTTACATAACAAGAATACATATCACATACAAATCTACATACTGCCCAAAAGAATTACATGCACAAATGAATCTCCTAAAAATCCATAACAACAATGGGATTCACTAACCTCTTGGGGAAAAGAATAAAATCATTTCAATCTCCTCTCTACCACACTATCCATAATCACCACATCACATCAGACCGCAATGCATTATCACCCAAACCATGCATCCACAATAAAATAAAATATCCATAATATTTGTTTTCCTCTTTACATATAATCCAACTCCAAAAATAGGCACCCAATGCTAAGATATATACTTTAAAAAATTATTCAAGAGAGTGTCCACACCTCTCTCAACCCCATTACATGGATGGTTTTTAACCCAAATGGGGATCCCTGCACCCAATACATAATAACCCCAAACCAAAAGAAAAATTGCACAATAAAACACACTCAACAAAGAGGGTTTTCCCACACAAACATGTTTACTTGAAGAAAAACCAAAAAAAAAAAATACCCATTTTTACAATAAACAAACATTCATTTGTACTCAAAAGGGCATAAAGCACCTAGATCCTTTCTCCTCTCCAAGCTCCCAAGTTCTCCCTATTTTTTTTCTCTCATCCAATCCACTTGAAAACCAAAAGATGCAAATAATGAAGTTCAATGATTCAACCCAAGTCAAAGCTTCAAAGAAAGCTTAAGTAAAAATCCATTGTCTAGATACAATGAACTTAGGGAAGAGGTGTTAACTTTGCTTCCTAAATTAGATTCCATTCCTCAATCTTATCACTTATCTCCTAGGTCACTTTTCAAGATTCTAGACACTTCTAAAACACATAATCTATACATTCCAACATAAATTCAACTCATATGTTATCACATTAGGGGCTTAATTCTACATAAATAATAAATAATTGACATAAAAGGCCTCTAAATTTCTCACTTAAGTTCAAATATGAAATTTGACACTTAAGAGAGCCTAACCAAATCCCATGTAATAAATTAGCCAAAAAAATGATAAACAATAATAAACATAAGTTTATATATACACATTTACACAAGAATACCTTAACCCTCTCATAGGGTAGGCCTAGGTATACTAGGAAATCACAACAATGGTTTCTTGAGAACCTCCATTAATTTTCATTGGTCATGGAAAGTTATCCTGCACACTTACAAACAAGCATCAATATATCTGAGAATAATAGCCAAAGAAACATTTACCATTAAATCATATACAAAACATATCATAATTAGTCACATTATTAGAATACATTGAAATCAATTATGAGGTGTAAATTTACCATCTAGAACACATTAACACACAATCATAAATTCCATAGAATTTAACCATTTCTATAAGCCTACATCATTACACACACAATTTCATACTAAAATCCCTCTTTAGTGATATGTAGTGCAAATAGTAAAATCCAAATCTAGAAGATGTGAACAATTCATAAAATATAAATTAATTGAGTCATCACCAATCTAAAAATAAACTACTACTCTAACATAGTAAGTGTCCACATAGTGAATAGTCATAACAAGGTATAATAGAATGCCCAAGAGTGTTTTACATAAACATTTTTATTAGAATAAGATGTGAACATAAGGAGGAAGAGGAGTGGCCTCACATATAATGTCAATAATTTTTGCAAGATTTATTTGAAGTGAGGTGTATGTTGTTATGTTTCAATCCATGTGTGAGTGCATGCTTAAAGGTGTATATCATCAGGGATTAATCAAGAAATATCTTTGGGATCCTTACATGGTTAGGCATCTACTTAATGGAGGTTTGAAATCCTTGTCTCAACAAACTACCATATGGGTGTTTAGTGATGTAATTAAATTGAATTTTCTTATGTAATGGGTATGATTCATCTCAAATTCCATTCTCATGCCATTTCCCAATTTTCATTAAGATAATATCTTAGGGAACATGCTCGTGGTCTAAGATAGCCTAAAGTAGAAGGAATTACCCACCCTTATCAATTGGTTTATTGTTGTCCCTACCTAATCATAAGTTGTACTTGTTATTTGTCCCGAGTTTGACACCCCTAACACTTATGAATAGTTTAGCTTTAGGAATTCAAGAACCCATAATTTTGAACAGTACTAGCATACCCCTCATAAAGCTAATTTACTATTCACTTCTTGAAATAAATTATAAACTAAGATCTTCACTTCTAATCCCAAAACATATAAAAAAACATTCATCCTCAAGCCTAAAACTAAATATTTTCATTTATCATATTTATTTTTCATACTTTAGCATTTAATTGTCTATTTTCTATGCCATGACTCTAATTTATTGATCTAGGTTAATTTATGCTTATGTGTATTCATCTCATCTAATTAGCCTAGAATAGACATAGGGAAAGCTTATTTTTTCTTTACAAATTTATTTTGTTACAATATTGTAAAGGAAAATAAACTTTCCTTAGTGTTAACCTAGGGAAGTTAATGAAAAAAATCAATTAATCACAATCAATGTATTTTAATTATATATATCTAGATATTGGTAATATGATAATTTGCAACAACTAATTTAGGAAAGTGATGTGATAATAAATTTATTTAGTTTTTTAACTTAAAATTAAGTGCCTTTGTTGAAGATTTAGGATCTTGTTAGATGCATGAGCTAAAAAATGCACTTCATCAATGAAGTGTCAAAATCTATGTTGGATTTGTGCTCTATCTAAGGATAATTTTATAAGATTCAGACAAGTTTTCAATCATGAACTAGCCATTTGAGTCTAAATTGATCCTTGCAAACTATATAATTATCTTCTACTTACCTAGTGTGTTTGTGCCCTTCACCATTTTTTATATCTATGGAGCAAGTAGTGTTTACAAATAAATACCTTTGAAAGATTGTCATTATATTATGAGACAAATTCTCATAGGTTAACCCTTTAGGAATGTGTGCAAAAGATTAAAAATAGTAGGCAAAGACACTAGAATGTATATTTATTCTTCCATTAGCGCACCAAATTGAAATGTGCCACTAGTAATTACTTCCAATACTCTAAGATGAGAGAGCTCACACATATACTAGATTATTAAAAATGAATGTATTGAATGCCTTGAAGTACTAGCACATAGCATCAAACATGTGTTTAGTTAGCTCAAGGTGAGAAGATGAATGTGGCCAATTATAGTCAAAATTTAAATTTAAATTTTAAAAAGGAATTTAACAATTTCACAATCAAAATCACCCTACAATTGCAAGAATGTCTAAAAGTGGGTAAATAGTCAAATCTAGGTGGCTACAAACAACATAGAGGCAAGTGTATGAAGAAGTATCATAAATGGGTTGATACAGTGAACACACAAAATTATGTGTACAAGGGTTGGGATAGATGCATGGGGATATGTGTGCATAGAGATGGATTAAGACCCGGAGTGCCTAACATCACACAAAATCATGTCATTTGTTACTATACGCGTGTATGAAAAAATTCTCTTAAAATAAATATAAATTAAATGAAGAATATCATAAATATAAAAATTTCACTCTTCAAATATAAAATTGAACTCTCTTTCTCCAATTTCAAGAAAGTATATTTTATTTATAAAATACTAAAAAATACATTAACCAAATCTATTGTAATAAATATTAAAACTTTTCATTTCAAATTATAATTATAAAATAAATCATATTTTAAACAAATTTTAAGTAGAATAATTTGAGTAGTGGGACCCACATGGTCAATTCCTTGACATGGAACCATGCACCACCATCCTAATAGCACTCTCTCCTAGGGTTGGGGTCTCATGGGGACTTCAGGATCTATTTTGAAGGAGCAAGGGGTTCCACAAAGCAAAAAAAAATAAAAATGCTACAAGATTACTTATAATCTTTCCTTTCACAATTAGAAACCCTACATTTTAGTTCAAAATTTTTAAGTGGGTGTAAAATGGGTGGGGCTAAAAATTGCTCCACCAACTTAGACTTTTTTTCTACAAATTGTCTATCATATGAAGCTTTAAAATTCTTGTCAATTAAGTTTTTTATTATTTTATATTATTTACTCTATTAATTTGAATATTCAAAATAATATAATTTATAGGATTACAAGCTCTCCTAAATTTAGGAGCTTAAATTATACTACAAAATTCATAAAACCATCCACTTTAAAATAATCCAAAAAAATCTCCACAAAACAAGTAGAATTTCTTAGGAAGCCTTCCTTTCCATGGGAGTCGAGGGCTTAAATTTGATGGCCGTATGATCGTATTTAGAGATTTTTGCCGTAAAATACAATCAAAATTTTAAGAAGATTGTATTAGATGAAAGGAGAGATTTTGGATAGATTGTCAAAATTTATATAGAATTATAATGATATATATATTTGATTTATATATAATTTTACTTACACTAAGGTATATCTTAATGTTTTAAGGGCATCTTTGAATAGATAACCGTCATTAAAAAATTTGTTGACAGGCAAGGTCGACCGTCAAATTTAAGCCCTGCATGGGACCCAGCATAAGACCTAAGTAGCCTAGGAAATGAACCACCATGTATCCCTTAAAAGTACGAATTTCATAGGTTAATACATTATTTTTTTCCCTCGTATTTTTTTGATATTCACAATTTTCTCACTCATGTACAGCATATCAGAGATGGATCCAGTTACAGGGCACCTTTCCAAAATTTAGGGCACGATTTTCCAAATCTCTGCAAATACATACAATAAATAATCCTAGTATACAGGTGTACTTCAAAATATTTGTAGAGTAATCTACATTTCAGGCTTGGCCTTGGTTTTTAAGATTTGACAGTTTACGCTGGATCTGTGGCCTAGGGTGTGCATTATTCCTTATTCTCCACTCAAGAATGGCAGAACGAAGTGAATGGTTTCGAACAATTTTTTTCTGGGGTACCTTTGGGTTTCCCATCGGAGGTGACTTGTGCCTGTCAAGCCATGCCTTGATAGCTTTGTACTCGTATGTAACACCATCTCCCGCAATGTAAGGATCTTCCATCACTTCCTGCACCCAATTCAATCCACACAAATTTTCTAGTGAATGCATTATCTTTCAAACAAAAGAAAACTAACTCAAACTTCACAGAGGAAAATATTAATGTAGTTATCCAGAAAATACAATGTAATCTGTCACTCAAAAAAGAAATATTATGTTTGCAAAAGCTCGTAAAATGTTCATTCAGACTCTGGGTATTGGTTGAAAATGGGCTTTACTATGCACGCTACCCAGGTTCAGTCCTGGGTAGGCTTAGAATTTTACGTGGGGTGTTTTGTATGGTTTGAAAGACTCGTTCAATCCAACTAAAACATCTGTACTGTTGTAAACTGGACATTGTTCACTGATCAGTTGGAATCCTTCCCACCAGGGTTCCTTTGCAACCCAACATTCAATTGAAGGAAGTTTCTTACCCATATACTCGGATTCTTTTCTCCGCCCAATTTGAGATGAAATAAAAGGGATTTGCATTTCTATCCTATAAATGAGATGGGAGTTCCCATTCATCCATACGTCATTAGAAAAAAAGGATAAGGCTGGTTGCAAGTCCCCAGCCACTTCGACGGATTCGCTTACCTTTCAGACCTGGTTTTCAAGGCAAACATGTCTCGCTTGGTTGCATTGACAACTGGAAACAGGTATTTGGAAAAGAATTGTAGGAAGCGAAACAGGGCCAAGTCAGGAAATTGTGGAAGCTTTTGGGTAGACTCGTAAGTAATAGATAGAAAACTGGAATCAAGATGAACCAGCATTGCAATGGCGGAGACTTGTAGAAAATGTATCATAATCTTCCAGATAGCTTATGTCTGGTGTAGGAAGGTAGATGTTTTAGAAACCTTGAAACAAGTTTCCAGCCTTGTGGAAACTGTTTCTGAAATTTGGAGGCATAATTATGAGACTTGAATTTGTCTAGGACTTGGCGAGACTGCCACTGCAAGTTAATTCGGATATGGCCAAAATTCGGCAGAAGATTTGACTACTCCAAATGAGATCTTTGATATGCAACATAAGGATTTTTATCCTCCGTATTTTAGGTGGCATGTCAACTCAGAGAGTTTCATTGAAACTTGGAAAGTCTCAAAGAAATTGATCTATTTCAATTTTCAATTTGTTTCAGATCACTCACCACTTGGATTCAAGAGGTTTATGAATGATTTCTAGAGTCTGACGACTATGACTTGGAGCTTAAAGGACATTCAGTGCACCAGGAAGTGTTTTGTAAAGCATCCAACCAATAAAAGATGTTGCAAGATAGAGAAACAACCTGCAGAATTGGGCAAAGGAAGTAGCTGGGAGGTGCAATGGTCCTTTGCATTTTGCTGCGCTGTACATGTGCATTGGCAACATCTCTGAATCTTTCTAGTTCTGGGAGCACAACTTTCTCTAGATCAGGTCTGTCTCTGCGTCGCAACTCTGTGCACTTCAGGCCAAGCTTGGCCAAGTCCATTGCTTCCTCAAAAGGCCAATCCCCTGCAGAATTATCTAGAATTTCTCTCATGGAGCCATTTCTAATGGCAGTTTCAACCCTATTTGTGAGAGCCATTGCCGGCTTGGCTGTCAGCAACTGAAGGAGAATGATCCCTAGGGCATACACATCTGACTTGGGACGCAATATTCCTGTTCGTTGGTACTCTGGATCAATGTAAAAAAAGGTGCCACCGAGAATTGTGTTCTTGTACTCAGTGACAGCAGAAGAGACTGTGGGAGGAACAAGCCTTGCCAGGCCAACATCACCAATTTTGCTCACAAAGTTTTGATCCAGCAAGATGTTGGCAGGCTTCAAATCACGGTGAACAATTGGCACTGGCTTTGTTGTGTGCAGAAAAAGGAGTGCTGAGGCTATTTCTGAAGCAATTCGGAAGCGCACAAACCAAGGAAGAGAAGCATTTGTGCCTGTTCGGAACAAGCAATCATCCAAACTACCGTTTGCCATATATTCATATACTAGGCAACCTCTCTCTGGGCAAGTGCCAAGCAACATTACCATGTGAGGGTGATGTATGCGACTTAGAATCTGAACCTGTCAAAAGGATTCAAGAAGAATCACCACACGGTCTTCATGTTTTTTCTATCATTTTATACTTATATGATGTCTATGGTATGTGACTAATATTTTTTCTATCTTTTTATACTTCTATGATGTCTATCGTATGTGACTAATATTGTTTCTATCTTTTTATACTTCTATGATGCCTATGGTATGTGACTAATACTAGTTATGTAAATGAAATCGCTTGCAAATTAATCAAAATTCATTCCATACTTCCTGTTGAAACTCATGTCTGCCTCGTTCTGCATCTGTTTTAAGAACCTTGATAGCCACAGCTGTATGATCTAAGCTGCCCTTGTAGACTGGGCCATATCCTCCTTCACCTATTTTAAGTGATTCAGAAAAGGAATCAGTTGCCATTTCAATTTCTTCTATTGAATATTTTCTATATCTTTCTTCAGCTGATTGTAAGGCATCCTGTGCTTTCTTTCTCCCATGTGAATCTCTAATAGCTCTCAGTTCTGCATCTTTCCTTTGTTGTACCTCCTTTACAGTATATTGCCTTGCTGTTTCAGTGTCCTCCATGTGACCTTCACATTCTGCTATATATTCCGCAGCTACTGCCATGGTTAATTTTTCTCTCGAATTTACCTCTTCCACTTTCCTTAACTCTTCAATGAGCTGAGCATTTATACTTTCAGCCTGTAACAAGCATTTCAACTTTTAAAAATACAACTGGCAACTACAGGGTTTCAAAATCAAAATATTTATGCTCCCACATGATGCTTCCAGAAGCAAACAATCACATTAAAATACTTATTTCTCAAAATATTATTGGATAGCAAAAGATGCTTACGTTCTTCTTCTCAGCAATAACATATTTAAGACTTTCCCTGTACATCTCCTGGGTGCTTTTAACTTCAATTTTTAGCCTTTCTAGTTGAGTCTCAATATCTGGCTGCATGAATGAAACAGTTGGCCAATTCAGCTGCAGTACAGATTTTCTTTTCTTCATTTTATTGTGAGATTGCACTGAAGTTCAATACTTGAAGAAAAGCGCAAAAGAGGAATTACATCCAAAAAACAGACATCTGTAATAAATGGTGTGACCAGGGAGTCAATTTCTCACCAGGCTATTTGGAGAGGCCTTAATGTCATTCTCTTTTTCCCCAAATAGCTCTTCAAGTTCATTGTCATGCATTTCATGCTCCCTCTCTCCATTCACAAAGCTAAGATTGTCGCTTTCATGATTTGTTTCCATCTCTATTTTTTGTCCACACGTCACTAGTTCTGCATCTGAATGAGGTGAGCTGGAAGATTGAAATCCTTCACCAGTGGTACCTGAGCTTCTTGAAAAAGACGATGTAGAGCTGTCAAAATATGTAACTGCTACATTGGCATCTTTTATATGTATCATAGAATCAGTCGGGGTGTTGTGCATGACGATGCCAATACTCTGTGACGTGGAGATTGGTTCATCAACAGCTAGAACATTGTTTGCTGAATTTGGTAGACTATGGCATAAAGTTTGACTATCACATGAAAGGGCTTGATTTCTCTGGACAAATAGATCTTTAGATTGAAATGCAGTAGATTCACTGGAGTCTGAAGATGTCTCCTCAACCATTTCTAAAACAAAGACAGTTTAATTTTAGAACATCATCAAAAGACAATTCTCTGAAGTATTTTTATCTGTAAGCACATTGACTGGTTACATATAGAATATGTAGTGAAATAGAATGTATTTAGAGTATCATTAGCATAAGATATGGATATGGCCAGAAGCTTCAAATCATAATTGCAGAGAAAAAGCTTAGGAATAGCGATTCTATGAACTCAGAGGGCCAAAGAAGTTAATTTCTATGAACCAGTCTAGCACTTTGAAGAAATTAATTTTCTATACACACCATACCATACCTCTTGATACTGTTGTATCTTGTAAATTAACGCTGGAATGATCCTTTGGCTCATCATAGCTGTCACAATCTTGTACAGAAGAAATGTTTGAGTGCACCGAAGCAAGTTTGCCTTTTGATATAACATATACGGAACAAAACTTTGGGGCTTTTCTTGCAACATTTGCTGCAATATCATGACCTCTGAATGTCCTGCAAAAACAAATCATACGAGGATATTACAGTTTTAATTAGAATTATATTAACTTCCCGTTCAGGAAGCAAAGACTACACATAATTATTCAAACAGGTTCCTTAACGTACATGCCAATCCATATGGAAAATATAAACAGCCTTTACATCTCAAATATTGGGCTTGATGGCAAATCATCATAGTGTAGCAGCCTGAGCTAGGCGATGCTAGCCAATGGATATTTCTAAATATTCCACAAGGAACCAGTTGAAGACGTCCTTCAAGCTGTAGGGGTGCACAGTTATTGTCATGTTGGTGTGATTCAAATATGCACTCGTATTTTTTGGGCCACTTAGTTGGAAGGGAACCATGAGATACATATGGATGATCAGGTATTTTGTTTGAGTACTATTAAGTTAGCAACAATTATATGTTCGCCTGCCAACAAAGATGCAAGGCAACCTTGGTGATGCTTCTGATCTTAAACTGAGATAGTCAAGAGCTTTAAAAGCAGATCTGGCAACTAAATTCTTGGCTACAAGAGATGTATTCGGGCATGATGTAGATTATTGCATAGCACAAAACCTAAAAGCCCATTCTGTGGAACCCTTTTGGAAATTTAAATCATTTTCAAAAACAAAAATGAACTACTATAATGGAAAAACCATTAAAATACTAGCACTGCCACCCTAGTTGCCAACAGAATAACAATTTAAAAACTATTTGACAATATATACTGGATGACCTAAAAAACTCAAACACTCTAAAATAACCTTTAGGAAGGTCAACATGCAATCTTTTCATGAAAAGTAAAAATGTTTATTGAGGAACATCTCCTTCTAAATGCCCTATCTAGGTTAGCAATTGCTATGCATACAGGAGAACTGGAGACATATCTCAACAACAACTATTAGCAACTAAAAAAAAGATCCATGGAAATACTAAGTACAGATCCTGGATTATATGATATTA
Organism: Sequoia sempervirens; assembly: GCA_007258455.2. NCBI lineage: Eukaryota > Viridiplantae > Streptophyta > Pinopsida > Cupressales > Cupressaceae > Sequoia > Sequoia sempervirens. The sequence goes on from VDFB02281492.1 coordinate 1,081,755,742, forward strand.
ACAAAGTAAATGTAATTAAAGGTACAAACTGTAATAATGGCCAATGGACATTCTAGACATAAAAGGATATCCAAATACGGTTATAAAATAGAAAATGTCAAACACAATCTTGAATATAAAAAATCCCAAGGTAGGAAAATTAAATGGGGTAAATATTTCATTGAAGTTTATTAATGAGTTATTCCCCGCAAAAGCAGCAAAGTCATATCTGGCAGAAGAATATTTGCTCAGCTTATCTTAATTTGTAGCCAAATCCATAAAATGGGAGATACGGTTGGCTTCTTGGGCATATTTGTGATAGCGTACAAGATAGTTTAGCACTGCACTGCAATGTATCTACTCATCAAAATGAATAGGAGAGAGCTACCATACTCATATTTGAATATTTAACAGAGAATAAGTCAAAATAACTAATCCTTGAAATCGTAATATTGCACAGGGTAAAACTATTATATTGGAATTTATTGCTGAGTTATTCTCAGTAAAAGCAGTAAAGCAATATCTAGCAGAATAAACATTTTCTCAGCATATCTTAATTCATAGCCAGATCCATGCAACGGGAGGAGATATGGTTGGTTTCCTCAGCAAGTTCATGATAGCATATAAGATTGTTTAGCACTGTAGTGCAATATTTCTACTCACAAAATGGACAGGAAGAGAGCTATCATACTTGTATTGGAATCTTTTCAGAGAAGTCAAAATAATTAATCCATAAAACAATCAGGATGAAAACTTTTTAATGACTTATCATAAATTATTTGATTTCCTCATTTACCTTGTAATTGCGTTACGAGACGATGATCCTATAACAAGGTTACTGATATGCGAATCCGTTATATATTTCACAATTGCTTTTGGTATATTGTCGTCTTCTAACACAACGATTTCTGTTGGCACCTGCATTCCAATGACAATGAGTTGACATTACTTCCTCGTCTGATTTGGCAAACCTGCTATATCATAATCAAAGGCTTCCAAGAGGAAATGAAAATTTAGAATGACCTGTTTGCTTTTGCACAGCTGCTGAAAAGGTCTTAACAGGCTCTTGGTTTTTGATTTTATTTCTTGCATATACACATTCACGGCATCACTGCATACCTGTGAAACTGGGATGAAGCTTCCTACTGCAAACCAGAAAAAAGTTATGAACTGTTTCACAACAATATAAACTAAGACCTTAAGACCTAGCTTTTCAATTTCTGTCAAAGGAGATTTCTACATCTGCATGAAATCTTACCCCATTGAAAACATTTAAACAACAATAATTCTATAAACTTAGTTTTATCCCAGACATGGATATTTATTATTTATAGAGCATTTATCAAGTTGCAAAGAAATAAAGATTGAAGAGAATTTGAAATGTGTTCATATTAAGAACATCTTTGAAAAACAAAGCTGAAATCAGTGCTTTCTTATTCGTTATAGGTCATATAAAATGCCAATGATTAGGATTTGGGAAATCATCAGATTAAGGGTATCAACTATTCCACAGATATAACTGGGAAGATGCTGATATTGTTAAACCCAAAAATGAAGAAGGTTCCCAATAATGAAGAAGGTTGTCAAGCATGATGAATGTTGAATACAATAATGAAGAAGGTTGTCAAGCATGATGAATGTTGAATATGGAGAGGAATATATGAATAGTGGAGGTTAATAATACTTGTAAAGTATAATGGAGCGATTTGTCATAACTCCCCCGAAGCTGATCTCTTTGCCACAGTAGCATCTAGACTGAGTTAATACTCTATAACTCAAACCAATCTAGAGGCAATAATCAAAACCTTCTTTGACGACAGACTGTCTTACCCACAACTAAATATTTGCAGAAATGTAGTTCAAAAATTTACACTTAACAAGCTTAAAAATTGGTTAGGAAAGAAATTCAGATCACAATAAGATATATGCTATTTACATGCAAGAAAATCTGAAAAAGCCAATGAAATGTGATTCTGCAGCAACATATAGTTGTTATTTAGACGAATATATCACCTGTGTTTGCAATTCAGTTGTGTATATCACAGATTGCAAAAAGGACACCTTACACAAGGTGGATGATATGTTGCAATGTATATGTGCAGTACTCAACTATGGTTCTCCCTGTGCATGGATTGATGTTTTGCTAGGTTACCCAGATAGAATGGATATGGTAATTGAAATGTCTTTACAAGTCGGCAGACTTATATAAAGTTTCATAGCATATGGGAATGTCTTTCCATGTCAGCCGACTTCAGTTAAAATTTCAGAGCTTCTCTATACATCTCATAGGAATGTCCCCAAATATCAAGAAAACTCCCATAGAAGCTTCTTAATTATGTGATATATATTACATTGATTTTTTGTAAGGAAACATATAAGTAATGTAATGAATACTTCTGGTGGTCACATGAGATGATTAAAAAATACAGAGGTCAAATCCCATAAAAAATAAAAAATCTAAGACTTTAATTTTAAATTACTTGAGAAGAACTCTAATAGGCATATGAAGCTACAAGTTTATCTGTTGCAAAAGAATTTTTTACCAAAGCCCAAAGTAGTACTGGTAAAAAGAGGAAACAATAAGAAGGCTTAATATATCTATGTAGACATAAGCTTTATCAATTGATGGAAATGAGAAAGATGGGTACTTTATAGCAGTAATTTGTGCTAATCTATAGGCTATATATTTAACTCTTTAACACCAAAATCCTGAAATATATATAATATTTTTTTCAATATTTTGCCGTCTTTGAGGGATCTTCGTGTGAACGAATTATAATTTCATGATACGTGATGACCGGTAAAATGCTCCGTCAATATGTAAGTAGACTTGAGATGTCCAACATCTAATTTTGCTTTAAGAAAATGATGATTACACAGAATTCCAATTTGGGTATTCTTCTTCATATCAGTTATAAGGTCCAGATAACTTCCAAAAAATTGTATTCCGATTTGCGTGGTTGAAAATTACTTTGTGCTACCTCACAAGCAACCATCCAATACTATTAATGAAACCACTAACTAGATAAAAGGGGCAATTGAAGTTTACTATTTAAGCTCCCATCCTTTACCTGAATCAAAAACATCATAAATTTTTGAAAATTTCTGGCTAAAATAAATAATGAGGATATCCTTAGGATGACATTTGTCGAGTAGTTTGTCAAAAATTCAAAGAAGAATCTAATATTGTTTCACAGAAAAAAAGATTATGGGTAGTCTATCATTTTGGTGTAGATTCATTGATTGCAGGGAGTTAGGGCTTAATTTTCATTGTGCGTTTTGCCCTGTATAAGTATAAGTAGAAAACCATGAAAATTTTCTACATAGCATGTGTTCTCAGCTCGAAGAACCTTGAAATCCCCCTGGATATTTTGAATACTCCATTTGGAATGTTAAAACAATGGTTAATTGTGCACCCCTTTTCTCTGCTCATAGCCAGTTTACATACCCTTCTGTACAGAGAATCAAATAAGGCTAACCTGTTTCAACACACCCCATCTAGAAAGATAAAGGGATCTAAAAATTAGACAAATATACCACCTTTTACAAGAAAAAAATTGACTTGGATCTTTGCCATTGAAAACGGAAATCATGAAACCAATCCTATGGCAAGTCACAGTCTACTCGCATGACAGAGCAATGTTATGATGATGACACAAGTTAAAGCGCATCCTGCCCATGCTTAAAAAAGCCACGATAAAGTGGGCTACATAGTAGAGAAAACTTTGAAACCTCTGATGGACTGAAAATCATAGTCTCTACTAGACAACTCATATTTCTATCAAAAAAGCCCCAAAATCTAAGTGACGGTCAAAACATGCAAAGACGTTAAACCCTTATGTAAAACACTGGATGCATTGGCATTGACAAGCAAGTGTTTGACAAAATAAGATTTAGCAAAGAGAAAAGAGCTATTGTTTTTTAATTCAAAACACTGATTCAAACATGTTTGTTTCCTAATTTAAACAGGCATATGCGGGTGTTTGGGTGTTCAAGAGTCACTGACATTGACAAACAATGGATTGATGAAACAAGATTTGGAGGGAAAAAGCTGTTTTTATTTTTACAATAATTTAAATCATTCATTTAAATATTTCTGTTCTGTAGTTCACATCAGGGGTTTGTAATTTAGATAGGATCATGATGTGGGTTTGTTGGTTTTCAAGAGTATCAAGTTGTTCTTTTCATGGTAATTTAATTCATTCAATCAAACATCTCTGTTCATAATTCACAACAGGCAACTCTATCTGTTTAGATAGGCTAGCAGCATCATAATATGGGTGCTGAAGATTAGTTGTGAGAATAATATGAGATAAAACTCTTTAGGATCCTAGTGTGGGCATGGATGTCAACACTAAACATAAGAACTTTATCAGATAAAATCACATGACGATTTTTATAAGGACTGAGTGCTGAAGATTAATCATGAGGATAATCTAATGTGGGTGTGTATTTTCTGCACTAAACATAAGAATTATATCAGATAATACCACAAAGGGGGTTTTGTGGAGACTCAGTAAATCTCAATTTGTGGGTGGGTGTTCAAGATTGAACATAAGAACGATAATAACATATGAAATCCCAAATTAAATCTTTCATTCAAACATCTCTACTTCATAGTTCATAACTGGTTTCAGAATCTGTTTTGTGCGGGTTCAAACCTGAAAATAAGAACAAAAGACATCTAATTAATCACGAGGTGGGCTTATAAGATCTTACTAGGTGTTGGGATTGTATCAACAGGTGGTCTCACATGTATCAGAATCAATCTATCTACCTTCAGCCCGGATTTTTCCAATGCCCACTTCACTGCATGCTTGCTGTTCTTATCCTTGCCAACGGCTACTGCAACACCACCAACTGCCTTTGGGATTTGTTCAGGCTCTTGCATAATCATCAAATTATTTTTCTTTTTCTCCTCCGCAATACCTTCCATAGCCCCTAGCTGTTTCTTATACAGGCCTTTTCCTTATAATTCTGCTAATACTATCATGCAGTACCTCATTCGTTATTAACTTTCATATCAATATAATCATGCAAGAGTCCAACAGTCTTACCAATGTATCTGCCTCGTTCATATCAAACACTTTCGAAAAATAAGACTAAAAGTGTTTATTCAAATGCGCCTACTTATAAAAAACATTTGTCAATACGAGGACAAATGGAAAGAATTTATGGTCCTCTGTAACACCCTATGTTTTAGGCAAACTTCCAACCAGCTGGATAGATATTAACATGAAACCAGAACTGACAGGGACAATCTGCTGACGAACAGCTTCTGGAATCTCCAAAGTCCTTTGTATCGTGTAAATTTCTAAGGCGGCGCTAAAATTCTAATACCCAGATGAAGTTTACAAAGTTTATATTTGTCTTTATATTCACATAAAGCTTTAACATGTCTAATCACTAATTTTTGGAATGTACTCCACATGAACATGAAGAAGTATTTTATTTGACTGCTAAACTGGCATTTGACTTTGGCCATAAAAATTGCAATGGATATACTGAAATTCGTTTGCATATGCAAATGGGGACAAGAGTAACAGTACCACCCAAGCTATGAATGTTCTGTCATCTGTGTGAAAGGTATAGTTGTTTCCCTACTTTAGTCGATTGCGTAATTAAGACACGGTTGAAAGTGCAAATGTCTAAATTACGTTAGTTTCCAGCTTACAAACTCTTGGAAATTAAAATAATAAAACGTCTCAATGCTTTAATTCTCAATTTTCATCCAAACCCCTCTCACAATTTATCATCGGTTTTAGAACATCAAGCTGTTCGGTTGTGAAGTCCAACCGACACCCCCTTTCAATTTTCCAACTCTTCACATTCCCCTTTTCTTACTCTTCATTTCTTTGAAGACTTTAATAAAAATTTGTGCAAGATAACATTTAGTGGTAGGAAAAAAATTCATGTAGGGGAGAGGTCTTAGTGGCCGTCTACCGTAACTTTGTGCATCTTAAGTTCTTAAATGGTATGGTGGATTTCGATGATTATTTTTTGAGTTTCTTTGTATGCAATTTAAGAGCTTATAGCCATTGTTTAGGCTTTTGGGTAGTTGCGACGAACGCAAGAGGATTCATTATGCACACAAAGATAAAAAAGTGGTCATTTCAAGGTGATATTTGATACATATTCTCTATTTGCCCCAATAACCGTTCACTTTGACCACCACAACATTTGCACAACTAATCCAATATATATATATATGCAAAAATGCCTTAGTAATCGTGTGCTATTGGTACCAATAAAGTTGCACACTCCCTCCAATTAAATACTTTTTTTTTCAACTATTGGGTGTACAAGTGGATAACTATTGGTACATTTGGAATTTTTTAGTGGGCTTTTAATTAGCATGTACAATGAATGGTTATTGGAACATGAGTGTAACCAAGACCTTTCCCCAATCCACTACAAATTAATAAAAGGAGAAAGTTGAATTTGATTTTCCTTTGGATATAGCCAAATTGGTGAATCATGTAAATTTTGTTGTCTCATGTATTTGATATTTTCATCTTTGTTAATTTGTTACAAGTTTATATTACTATGTTTTGCTCTATTTATTTCAACACAAGCCTTATACCTCTCCATAAAATATTTAGGCTAATAAAATTAAGTGCAATCAACTAGCAAATTATTAATTTAGATACAAGGGACAAATAATTAAGGATTATTTAAAGTGGCATGTTTTTTTTTCCAAAAATATTGAACAAGATGGTGCACAATCATTTCAAGTTTTTTTTTTATGTATTTCAAGCTCTTTGAAATGAGTATGCACTTTTCATATTTGGAAAGTTGTGTTACTTTAATGAACACCTATATAATTGAAATTAAACTATAGAGAATTAATTGAATGTATAAATCAACTTAGTTTTAGAATTGAAGACTAAGATTTGGTGTTGGCTCACTTTGTCATTTTCGAAAAATTAATTGCCTCTATTTATCATGCTTTTTGGAATTTGTATTATCTTAGAAATTAATGAAGATTGATCTCACACCTTATAAGGTAGACCATGATTGTAATAAACCTACTCTAATGTGTGGAACTAATCTAAGTTGTCTAAAACCAATCTGACATAAAATGCACCTAATGCTTTTGCTTGCTAGATATTTGAGAAGTCAAAGTGGTGACTAGAGACACTATTAAGGAGTTTGTCAACTCAATAGGTGAACAATTTCTCTTAGGTCAAACCACATTGGTAGACCGAATTAACTACAATGAGAAAATCAAATACAACATTCACAAACACACAAGTGGTATATATGATTATGCAAATTTGATTTCTTTATCACTATTTAGAATTGGCGTGTGCTCTATTAGTCATCCAATTCCATTTTGTTATTCCTCCATATGTTTTAGTGCTAAATGAATGTATTTAAATACCACAACACAACATGTCACATGAAACATGTGTCAAGTCAAGTGGTAACAAGTGAAAGGAGGCAAGAAAGTGGGAATTTGAATTTGATGACCTAAGTTTTGAGGGTCATTTCCATCGTTCTCAAGATTAACTTGGATCAATCATGTGTTCCTAAAAATTGATTTGAAGGGATAAAGTGTTTATTTAGAGGCGGGGATTGAAAATATAAGATTTAGTGCAAATGGGGTGAATACATATTGTATTGTGAGCTAAGTCTAACACAAGAGTATGTCACTTGTTGATATGTTATTGAATTAAGATATTCCCATTAAGGTGGGCATAAGGTTAAATGTGAAATAGCATGGGTATGTTAACTTCACCATTAAAATCATGTTTAGATCTTATATCTCTTACATTTATCATGATTATTGTTATGACACTTAAATATGCTTACATGTTATCTATCACTTTGGCTTTTATCACTTGATTAGTGTCCTTAATATTGGGGGCAACATTAGGGGCACTTTAGCCTCCCTTTTTACATGTGATTTCATGATTATATTTTATTATCTTATCTTATGATTGTCATGTGACATTACCTATGACACTTTTTACATAATTACTTCAATTTTACATGATCATATATTTTTATCGTCTCCTAATTTTTTGCATCTCTTATATGTAACCAATTGAAGTGGACATATAATATCACTAACATTCCTTTGATGATTATGATTATAGTGATTGGCTCATGGCTTATGATGACTCCTACACAACCCAACACTTATCACCACTTTTATGTAAGCTCCTTCATAATCCCTATCAATTTTCTTTTGTTGCAACTCCTAGACAATCATATCCTTTTTAGGCTCCTACATAGCCATATCTCTCTTTTTAATTTACTTTTTTCATCATTGACATTGTCAAGTCATTGTATGCTTATTTCAAAATTTATTAGATGTTGCTCATGGAAGTTTGTGCTTGCAAGTTTCAAGATGAAGTTTGCATGACAAGGAGAATGTATAAAATCGTCATCCATAACCATATCTTCTATAGGAGTGCTTATTATTTACTTTTAGGTTGCTTGCTTGTTTTATTTTGACATGCATATTCAAAGTAGTTCACATGTAAGTCAAAGTGAGGACAAGTATTAAGGGTGAAAAATTAATACCTAACTCTTTTCTCTTTTGTTTTGGACTCAATTTGTCATGTCGTCCCAATATATAATGACTAGCTACAAATGACATGTTTGTGTGTAAAAAATGGCAAATGACATGATACTAAACTAAACCTAACTAACTCAATACATCTCAAGGATCCAGTTTTGATTTGCATATCTTTCATTCCCTAATTTGTGTCAATTTTGTAGGTGTAGATCTAAACCTAGATCAAATTTGTAGTCATAATTATGACCCCCAAATTTAACAAACTTTAAAATAGGCTCAAGTCAACTCCCTTCCTATAGGTGTTACTTTCCAACTTGAGCATGGAATGCGTTATTTGCATTCTAGGGCGTTATGTAAAAGGACAAATCCTATTTCACTTTAAGGCATCCAAGATCACTAAGTATGTCTATCTCCAATCATTACATTATTACTTACTAGAGTATTATAGAAGATCATTGCATCATCAACTAGCATCAACATGTTAGCAACAAATTAGGTTATGCAATTGTTTGGTAGGTCAATAGTCCTTGTTTAAATTGTTAAATCAACAAAAATGAGATTGACAAAGGAGAATAACCCTTACACAACGAACTCCAATCATATATGCAGATACTACCAATTTACAATCATACATTTAGATAGCAAAAGTGAACAAGTTTTTGTAGGTCCTCACCCTACAAATCATTTTTGTAGTGAAAGATCATTTTTGAAAATGTAGATAAAATCCACAAGCACAAAGATCAATTTTGTAACATAAAATTGAACAAGAATAGAAAAAAATTCACCTACAATTTATCAATGTAATACAATTATAGATTTAATACAAAAATACCATTTAGATAAAAAAAAATTCACAACTAAATACTCAATTAATACCTCTCCAACCAAATCATTACTTCTTCTTTATCATTTAAAATCTATATGTTATGTAATGACCATCTCAATTTACTGGGTATTCTAAATTGATTGCTTTATTTAGATTATTCTATGTATTATATTTTTTTTATTTTTTCTCAATAAGACAACCTATAGAAGTTCTGCACAGGAGAAAAATGAGGAAGATTCCTAGCCATGGCTGCAAACTCTTAAATGAAGACAAGAAAGTGAGGTGTGGACCCATTGACTACCGTAGCTTGAATGAACATCTATTCCATTGGATTATGCGAGCTACTCTGTTTTCTTCCAAGAGAATGGACAGAAACTTCACAGAAGTTAGTCGAACAGGAAGCTCCTGTGATCACTGTTGGATGATGATGTGACCTCTGCATTCATTGCTCTGGACGGTGTTGACAAGTCCAAGCCAATCTGGGCTTTGATCATTTCCTTTACGGAAGAAAGTTCCTGGTTGACCTTTTCCAAAACGTGACAAATACTTCATCAGTCCTCTGCGTCATCTGCCCACAATAGGAGCACACAGAGAGGAAAACAATTGACAAACAGCAGTGAATGAGAAGCAGTGAATGTTGTACAATAAAATCATGTGACTCTCACAAATTCCAGTTCCAAATTGGGTTTGTTCACATGCATTTGTATACTTGTAATTAATACCAGGCAAGTGCATCATGTGAACAGAACAGATTTACACACCTACTGAAAACAAGCAGAACTTTCTTCCTTCCTTCCTTAACAGCAGGATCTGATGCAGCTGTTTATAGCAGGATATGATTGTTACTACTATAATTAATTTCAAAACAATTTTAAATTTTTATGAGATTAATTTTTTTTTTAAGAATTTTTTGAACTTAGGTGGTAGTTTTTGTGTGTATATATAGTTATAGGTTTTGAGTAAAAGATAGTTTACTAATTTTTAAGATAAGAGAATTTTAAAACTTCTAATAATTATTAAAGGATGTTCTGTTGAAATAGTTAAATGCTATTGTAGAATGAAAAGTTTGTAATTGTTGGGGTTTTGGCAATTTGGAATGGCATGGTGTCTTGTTCATGGAGACCCTTCATAATCACAGCCTTTCCATAGAATGAAGCTCATAGGAGAAAGAAAGCAATGAAAAGTGTTGAGTTTTTGAAACAAGTTTTGGGGGATATTGAAGATTGAAGGCAGTGCATGTTTGAATGCTCTAGTCAGCAATAGTTTTGATGAAGATGAAGATTAAAATCAGTCCTATATGTTTTCATTTTGATTTGTGTGTGAATTTAAAAATATGAATTGAGCGTTTTTGTATAGCCATGCTCTCATAGGTAATGGCATAATTATTTTATACGCTAGCATTTCTAGGCAATTTTGTGTCTTTCTAGCCTTAGACTTTGGTAGTTATGAGGGATCCATTTAAAGATTATCCAATGATGTAGCCTAACACAAAACACTCACAATTTCATGTAGCAAAATTCAAATACAAAAGAAAAATGTGGAATGGTAATTTATTAATTCATACTCTAAAATTATATTAGTTCTTCTTGATGCTACGTAATAAGAAGTCGGCTCCAACCTGTAGTTACAACCACAATTAGGTACCAAAAAAGTTTATGATTCTTCAATTACGAAACTTATGGGTAAATCTTTAGTATAGTGCTCTCTCAATCTTCTCTTGAACTACCCTAAGCTCCCCCTCCATCTAAGGGAAAAGTTGATTTTTTTTATAGAGAAGGATGATGTAGTAAGATAGCTCGATTGAAAAACATAGTATATTGCTCAGTGTACATAAGATAAGAATCACATGTTTGATATTAAATGTTTTCACTTTGAAACTAGACGAGCCTTGTTGTGAAACATATAAATGAACCTTCATATATAAATGCAACAATATATAAGCTTTTAAAATCATTAACCATGAACCTCCCTAAGACCAATAATGCCTTAAAACTTGACATTACTATTTGGCACAAAATTTAAACATGTGGCACACAATTCAAATAGGTCACCCTTAAGCAAGTGTAGCAAACCACAATCGATGTGATATTCTATTAAATACCAAAGTAAACATGTGCACATGCTTAAGACACCCATAGAATGTTCTAATTCCAATATGAAGGCATTCTGCAATGGTACAACACAATGTAATTAGTGTATTTTGGTCTATGTGTGTAATATGAAGAGTGGTAAGAATAAGCATCTTCAATACAAACAAGATGAATGTGACAATGCAAAAAAACTTGTAAAAGATATTAAAAACATATACAAGTATTTGTGGTTGATACAAGATTGCTCTTATGCATGGGATGCTCCTATACCAGATAGTCGCCTTTTGTTACTAAGAACATATAACACTTTGTCAACTCAACAAACAACTTTCACAAATTGTTCACCATGCGGAAGTCGAGGCTGCATTCATTAGTATCAAGTTTGCATTGGACAAGGGGTACTCCAAACTTTGGGTAGAGGGGCATTCACTTAATATAATTAATTGCCTATATCGCATTCAGAAGCCAAGTTGGAACATTGATCATTTGATCGAGGATGCTATTATGATGCTTAGATCCTTTGAGGAAACTCGTGTTACTCATATATATCGAGAAGGCAATTTATTGGCGGATTTTTTTGTTAATGAGATTGTCAGAATTAATGATTTTAAGGCATGGGAAGCGTACTCCCTCCTTCCCAAGGATGCTAAGTCTTTATTGCAAAATGATGGATACAGTTGAACTCATTCTCTGGAGTGTTATTTTTATTATTACCTGCACTATCATTGCACACTTTGTGGGTATTGTTCAGTTGGTTTGTTTTCTAAACTCTGCCTCCTTCCCGAGGTTTCTATTCAAAGTGTTTGTGATCATGGGGGGTGACTGTAGTAGGATTGAGCCTCACTCTTGTGAAAAATGGAGTAAGAATCATAAACTTTGGAGGATTTTAGAGCACAAGAATTTCATGCCTTTCCTAGAAAGGCTTCACAACCATGATCCTAAGGCCTCGACAAACTTTGTTAACTATTGGCATGATAGAAGGCTTCAGGTCATGGGTATGTAATTTGAGATAAATGAGGATTTTATCGCCTCCATCACTAGCTTGTCGATGGTGGGTTGTAAGCTTTTCAAGGAAAGGAAAAGCAATGAAGACGCCGTGGAGTAGTTCTTTAAAGATGATGAATGAAAGAAGTTGATTAAGCTGAAGTCATGGGGCTACGATCGATCTTCCTTGAAGAAATTTGGGTTGATATTGCAGAGGTAATCATGCAGTATGTGACCCTAGATGGTCATTATATTGTAATTCTTGGTCATCATTTTACTTTGTTGAATCATTTCAGGCATGCGTTGTTTATCTCATTTCCCTTCTTTCCTTTATACTCTCTAGAAATTTTGATGTATGCCCATTTGAAAAATAGGTGGGCCCCTGTTCTACATGAGGGCCATATTCTACTCATTATGGAGCACATCAGGGACCATACCCCTGTCAAATCGCTGAAAGGGAAGGAGAAGGCTATCATTGAAGATTTGCTCTTGACTGGGTCAGATACTAGTGTTTCCGGTGAGGAGGATTGGAATGAAGAGGATGAGGATGGGTCTTTGTCCCCTGTGCCAGCCCCCTCTAAGAAGAGAAAAAAGGGGAATCTTAAGAGGAAATGTGCCGCTAAGAGGATAGTTTTATAGGAGTCAGATTCCCCTTCCACTAGGAATGATACTAAGGTTGGTTCTGGTGAATCCCATTCTAAGGGAGACAAGGAAGTTACTGGTCATGATTCTGCTATGGTTGGTTGGAAGGAGGTTTTCTTGCCAGATAATGTTGATGGTAAGAAACCCAAGGGAATGCCGCGTAGGGCTTCTAAGTGGATTGCAAAGCTAAAAAATCAGACTATATAGGAGTATTTGAAGAGTATCGAGAACCAAGGTAAGAAGAAGGGTGTTGTGGATTTTGTTGTGGAAATCAATGAATCCCCTGCTTGTCTCTCACCTAGTGTGGAGCACTTTGGTGGGAAGCCTATGAATGAGGATGAGGAACCGAAGACTGGTAAACCAAAGCCATTAAAGGTAAACCCCCTCTTTGAAAATTTCACTTACCTTAATGATGATAGTAATTCTATGTTCAAGCTCCTGGACATGGCTCGCTCAAGAGCTACCTCCATGTTCAAGCTAGCCAAGTGGGTTTTGCAAGAATTCAATAAGGTGAATATCAAAATAAGGAGTCTGAAAGAAAATTTACAAAATGTGCCAAAGGGCTCTTCCTCAGACATCTTGATTGAAAGACTTGTGGACTTGGAATGCACCTTTGCAGATTTTAAAACCCTGTGTGAGAAGCACCTCTCTGGTATGGAGGAAAGGATTAATGAAACTAATGCAGACATTAAGAAGATGTTGTATGTTAGCCACAGTTTAGTTAATAACAGTGTTGAATCTTTGAAGGTCCTCTTTCATAAGATAAGTGAACTAAGAGAAGATCAGCTTTACTTTCTTGAGCTGATGGAGAAGGATCAACCCTCAAAAGGGAAAGGGAAGAAGGTCGAGAAAGATGAGGAAAAAGGCCCAAGTACAAAGGCTAGGGGTAACTTGAGAAAGACCTTTGAAGAGGAGAATAAAAAGCTAATGGACATGGTAGAGTTGTGTTGAAACCAAGAAATTGAGGTGGCTAACACCTTAAAGAATATGAAATAGTGTCCTTTTCTATGTTGTTTTCTTTTACTGCTTTTTTGTTGTTGGTTCTTTGTGTTTTGGTTGTTGGTCTGTTGTTGGGGACTGTTGATGTTTCAATGTTTTTTGTTATTCAAGCAGCTTTTTATCTTTTATGGTGTAAAGGGTTTCGGGTCCCTTCAAAACCTATTTTCCCCCTATAATCAAAACTTTCACAAATTGTTTCAAAACCTCTTAAAGATAAAAACTACAATAGCATATGTTCATCATGATGCAACATACAAATAAGATGCAAAAGAGTAAAACTACAAGGAAACATCACATATAAAACTAAAACATAGAGATTAACTTGGAGAAACTAGAGTGAAATCTCCAAAAGAGTGAGCATGTTGCTTTGCATCCCTCTATCTCAATTAATCATACATGTGTTACTTTTCCAATGAGGCTAATTGGAACCATTACAATGCTTTGAAACTCTTTAAACCTATTGTAAAATCTTGCAACTTAGAAACCTTGTCTTCTTCATCTACAATCTCATAAAAAACATGAAAAGTGAATGTTACCACATAAGACAACTCTTCCAACATCATGTTTTAAAAATGTATCATACTCCATACTCCCATGACACAAATTGAAAGGAAAATTTTCAAAATGTTTGACTCAAGAGCCAAAATCATTCATAGTCTGCTCTTGTCAAACACAACAATATGAATGCTAAAAATAATCACTATAAATTCAACATAATGCTGAAGAATAAAAGTTCAAAACAAAAAATTTGCAACACTCGTGCAATCCAAGGCACTAAAAGTTAACTTGGCATGCACATCTAACTATATTTTGGTGCTTTCAAAGGCACATACAATGACTAGCTTAGTAGTACCACCTAAAGTGTGCACCATTGGAGGAAAACATCAACATACTTTTTGCTCCATAAAGTGAACATCATTTGGTGGTAACTCACCATATTATTTTTATATTCAATCCTAAACTATATACGTTCCTCTTGTTTATGAAGAGTGGGCCATTGTTCTTAAAAAATAGTAAATTCCATGCAAGAAGAGGAATAACTTCTCAAATTTCCGCCAAAATTAAATTAAAATCTCAAGATATTAAGTTGGCTTATCTCACATTCTTGTTTAAATGTTTCCAATTTTTAGTAAAGATTGTTTTACATTAGGTTGAACTACAACCATTAATTATATTTAATGTCTAGAGTATTTTCTTTTGCATTAAATAAGAAGATATCATCTCTACATTTACCAATGTATCACCTCAACACAAGTTTCTTCATTCAATCTGATAAACCTTAAGAAACCAAGAGATCCTTGTTTGAAGTTCAATGTCCATGTTCAACTAAGTTACCTTGATAAGGGGGTGCTACTCCATTAAATTCACCCGAAACTTGCAGTTAACCCCAACCAATGCATTTGGGTTTAAACCTTATTCAGTTGTTTTTTATTACCACTAATGTTTTTGCACTTTTAAAAAATAACAACATAAAAATGTTTAGGATACTATTTGTAATAATGTGACTTATACACTCGTTTCATTCATGTGGCAACACCAACTACTCATGTTCATGGGTGACAATTAGTTTGGATGTAAAAGTACAATGATGAGTTTGTTGGTTAGAGTAACACCATGTTTGAGTTATCAAAATGCAAAGACATTGAACTCATCAAGAGATTGAAATTCTATGTTCAAACCCTTTGAACTTTCTATTTATATTTGTCTACATGTATATTATTATACTAATCATATAATTATATCGCATTATTGCAACTTCATGTTAAATATTTGACTAATATATCTATTGACATACCACCTTTCAACATAAACTTAATTAAACTTATACAATATTAAAAAAAACCATTATCACCCACTAAATTAACACTAATTAATTATCTTATAAATCTAAATACATCTTATCCCAATAAATATTTCTATCATTATTGTTCCCAAATTACATATAATTAAGTTTGAAGAACACTCTTTAACCCCTCCATGTTAATGTTAAAGTTGTTTATGGACCCATTTTTTACTTTATTAATTTATAACAAACACATTTGATAGGCATCATTTTCTTGTCTTAGGTGGAAGAAAATTAGGCATAAAAAATTATGATATCCGATTGCTTGTCGGGCTTTATCCTCCAACGTCTATATACGAAAGCTTGTCCAAATTGAAAAAGATAACGGGAACGCAAATTCACTTTGAAAGAGACCGTTTGTCATGTGTGCCTTCCTATGCAAGCAACCAGTCAAATTATAGACCATAACAACCGACCATGGTCTGAGTCAAGTTAAAAAAAACAAACAAAAATATCCATGAGCTGTATTTTTGTAGAGTTGGAAAATGTATTTTTGTATTTTTGCTTTGGTTTTATATTATTTTATGTGGTTATTTTATGGATATTGTTCTAGAATATGATTTTAGATGATTGTCATTTTCATTGATTTTATATTGAAATTGACAAATTCGAAAACACCATCTTATATTTTTTTGATAATTTTCGCATTTAAAAGTACGAGTTCTTCTCCTTAGTTTAAGACTACAACTATGGTCTTGACCTAGTTCAAGGATGGATGTGTGAGATTGACTTGCTCTTTTAAAATTTAGATTTAATCTCATGCTCAAACGAACTTAGTTCTAACTAGCAATTACTTACCAATTGCCACACTAAAACTTTCAAATTGTGCACTTAAAGCATGTATAAAGGACGTTGTCCCTAAATTATTTGAATGATTCAATAATTATTTATCCATCCATAATTAGGATAACCCTCTTGCATTTATTTTTCAGCGGGATTAGTTAACACTCCATAATCAATCTTTTGCATCAATCATATCAGTCACATTTACCCTTGTATTGATCAACACATGTGAAAACCCTAATTCCTATACTAGGTCACTCTAGTTTCTATTGCAGCACATTCTAGTATATCAAGTCTTAAGTCTCAAGCACTTAGCATCTTCATAGTCACATCATTCTTAGTTGCTTGTTGTCTTTCAATCTTATCAAAATTATTGAATTGATCAACAAGACTTGATTGCATTCAAAGAAGTCTTAAGAATTTCCATTCGCATACCAAGTTCCAATAGCGTTCTTCAACACTTCTAATTTTCTAATTATATGTACAAATATTAGGTGAGAATTTATTCTAGTTATCAAATTTCTAAAATTCACAAACTAAAAAATGCACCAAAAGTTCAAAATTTCACGAAAGAGGTCAATATTATAGTTGCAAGGATTATAACTACAATTGAACAAAAACAAAGTATAAATCATCTTTTTATGTGTTAGATCAACACTATTTTAGATATAACATTACGATTAAAGTTTAATTATAGAATACAAATTATGACCAAACATTTTAATTAAATCACAACATAATTACAATAAAACAAAATTTTAATCACATAAAAGTAAATAAATACCATAACCCTCTTTATTAATTTCATAATATATTTATTTACCATTTTAAATTTAATCCTATTTGAAGTTATTTTATTATGTTTGTTTGCATTTATCTAATGTATATTAATATATATAAAAAAGTAAAATTATTTCCGTTTGTCATATATACCCACCTACATAAGGATGAAACACATATTTGAAATCAAATTACAACTATACAAGAAAGTCAATAAATTAAACAAATGGCCATATTCCAAGTCTAATGTTATTTTTATATTGTGTATCAATTAATATCATAGAAAATGATGCCAATGATGTTTTTTTTATTATGTATAGGTTAATGTCATAACACATAATGCCAAATTTACATGCTATGATTAATATCATAGCACATAGTATCAAAAATATTTTTATATTATGTGTAGGTTAATATCATAGCATATCATAGCACATGATGCCAAAGATTCTTTAATTTTTGTAAATTTTAGCATGGGCATTACTACATAAATGAACACACAATGATAATAATTTTGTATATAGTTTGAGAAGGAAATTAGTAAATAATTAAAAATAGATAAATAAATAAGGGAGCCTCTTAAAAAATTTCAATGATGCATAGATTGTGGGTCATTATCATTTTTAGTATTCATTTTAAGTTTAATATAGAAAATGAGGTAGGTTAATTATTGAATGAGGCTTCACATAACCACTTTGTTAATATTTTTATATTTGATTTGAGATATATTTATCCGAGATATTATGTTTCCACAACTCATTTACATGAATTGAAATGTTTCTAGAAAAACACTTCAATTCATAAATTTACCACTTACTTTTTTTAAAAACCCAATGCTTACTTTTATCACTCACATAATTACCTATGTGAACCAGAAACCTCACTTAAATTTTTAGCTGAGCCTAAACCCTCAACCACTCCCTTAACCTACTCCCTTAACATTTTGACTTGTACCCCTTTAGCTTTCTCTCCTTTGGTTTATCTTCCCCTATCCATTCTCCACTTCTCCTCTTTGTCTTACTTTAGACATATGCTTATGTTTCTAAAGAGGATCTTTTAGAATTTTCTAATTTGTAGGTATCTTTAAATTTTAAATTTTCTTTTGATTTTAAATTTAAGGCTATATTTGAAGGTGACATCTTAATTAATTTCAATCATCACATAAAAAAGCATTGACATTTCTCATTTCATAGATTTGGGCATAATTAGTCTTAGTTTACATTGGGTGCAATTGTTCAATATCTAGCATTCTTTGTTCTTTATTTTTGATATTGTTGAATCAACTTAGAGACTTGATTGTTAAAATAATTTTATATGCTCTTCCCTTTCTTATAACATGTGCCAATGCTACTTTTAATAGCACCTAGTTTTCCTTACACGTATATCATCTAGGTGAACATCTTTGATAGGTGATCAAGGTTTGTTTCTTCTCAAGAAAAAACTACATCACTAGGACAAAATTGCACCATTTATGATATATATGCAGTCATGGCCTTGTCCCTCCATAGAATTAAGAGGGCGGCCTATTGATATTTTATCAATCTTCTTCCAACACATCTAATTTAATAAAAATAGTGAACAAATCTCCAACGACCATCAAAATAATTTTAATCCTCACTTCTAAATATGAGTTTATGATCTCTATCGTATAATCTATTGAAGCTCTTAGAATAAGATTTTATTTATATTTTATTCAATTATGATCCTTAGATGTATTTGAAGGGTATATCTTATCCCTACAGATTCTAAATATTCATTTCAAGTTTAACATACCAAAAAGAGGAAAATTAACTAAAAATCATTGAATGTGACTCCTCCTAGCCCTACTAGACTCTAATATCAATATTTTTTACCCTCAACTTGATACAAATCAACTATTTTCCCTTTTGAAAAAAACAATGCTTGATTTTCTTATTGCAAGTAATGTCACTTGACCTATGTTGCAACTCTTAGAAACCAAAATCTTCTTAGTTACCTTAATATTTAGCTAAGCATAAATCCTCAATCACTCCCTCTAATATTTTTACCCCTACTTGTCCACCACTCCCCCACCCTAAACCTTCATCTCCTTTGGTTCATTTTCTTCCCTACTTATCCCACCCCCAATTATTCTGCCCTTCCTAGAACTTTTTCCCTACTTTTCCCATTTATTTATTTTCTTAAGGGGGCCTTCTAGAATTAACCAGTTTGCACACCCACTTATCTTTCTAAGTGGCCTTGATTCTAAAAAATCCTCAAGTTGTATGTCTAAGGTTCTGTATTGGTGTTGATCTTAATTTATTTTTATCATATGTCACATAATCAAGTACACTTTCAACTGGAAAAATCATTGTTGATTCACAATTTAGATATTCAATCACACATCGAACCTTAGTTTATATTAGGCACATGGTCAAGCCACAATAGTGTGTCCCACTTTTTGGCTAAAGTGGGACATTTAAATCAACATTTTTCACCAAAATTTCACTTTTTGTCATCTATATCAACTAAATAGTTAAGAATTTGAAAATTATTTGAATTAGTGATTTTTGAGATTTTTTTTGTAGATAAATATATATTTTTTAAATTAAGAAATAATTTGTGAGTATTTTTATTTAACTTTTAATAACTTAATTTTCATAGTTAACAATATGTTTAAAAAGTGATGTTACTTTGGTAAATCATAACTTTACTTGTAGAAAGGATGAATTACAAATTTTTAAACATAGATTTGTAACATCGTATCTAGCACACAGATAATTTTTCATAATTTTTTCACACATTTTTTTTTAAAATTTTGAAGTGAGATTAACTATAATCAGACATAGGTTACTTCAACAATGCACATGCTTTTTTTTGCAATAATCCAAATTAACTTCCTTTTTGTGTTGAAATAAGGACATCGATACCTAGTGCACATATATTTTTTAGAATTTCTTTCTCTATTTGTGTGTGTAAAACAAAGACCTTGATGTTTGGTGAAAACCTACATTCATAAGAAATAAAATAAACATAATAATAAAATTAAATATATTTAAATTATACTTTTTGAAAAGCATATAATAAAGGCTACATAAAAAATAGATAATTCTAAATGGCTTCATTTGATCCCCCAAAAGGTGAAGTAAAAATGGTTTTTGTTAGCATCTTGATGGGTGTAGAGGAGACTCCATTGAGGGTTTGATTTAAGTGGCTATGATTCCTAAAAAGCCCGAAGTTGTGTGTCTAAGGTTGTGTATTGGTGTCATATTATTAATTTATTTTAAATTAGATGCCACATAATCACATAGAATATCATTTGGAAAAATTATTATCAATTCACATTTTAGAGATTCAATTGCACACCAAGCCGTAGTTTATATTAGACACAATTACTTAGCATCTACCATTTTATGTTTCTTTGTTTTTTATATTATTGAATTTATTTGGTCCTAAAACAACACTCCTAAATTTCCTAGGTCTTTTGTCTATCTTCAAGGTCAAAATTATATAATTAGGAAAATTAGAGGTCAAATTTGAGAGTGGGATACCTCTCCCACACTTTGAGCTTAGCTTAGACTCAAGAGGGTATTCCTAAGGGTATACCTTAATATGTATTAAATGGATAGCTAATAATAATACCCTAACCCAATTGCATACTTGACCCTAAATTCTATCATTAGTTCAAGTAATACTAGTTGTATTAACCCCTAATATAGTTGATTGAAAGGTGCAAATATAATACTCATGAAATAATTTCTTTCAAAATCTTTGATAAGATCTTTCTCTAGTTAATCTATAGGATTATGAGTGCACACCACTAATGTTTGATTTTAAAATGACTTGTAAAAGCATTTTTATGCCTTTTAAAATGGTAGGGAAGGTCTAAGTTCACATGAACAATGTCTTATTGGCAACATAGTCAAATGCACCCATTAGAATAACATGTAAGAAAATTTAGGATAAATGTGATAATATGCAAGAATGGCTAATTAATGATCCTCGATCAAACTTGCAAACACTCTTAATATAACATATAAATGACTGGACCATCTCTAAATGAAGAGAATGGAGCGAAGAGGGAGTGAGAAGAGGAGCAGGGGGAGAAATTTGAAATCAGGGGCTGATGCTGGAGAGGAAGGAGAAGATTCAAAAGAGGTGGATGGTTTTTTTCTACATGGTTGGGTGTTGTTGCTGGCCTACTGGGATGCATAAGGTTTTTGGCTACTGGGTTGGGTGTTGGATGTTGTCACTAGCTTGCTTGGAAGCGTTGTTGCGGGGCTTCTTGTTGTTGTCACCCTGTTGGGCTTTCGT
The DNA here is from genome assembly GCA_007258455.2 of Sequoia sempervirens. Classification (NCBI taxonomy): domain Eukaryota; kingdom Viridiplantae; phylum Streptophyta; class Pinopsida; order Cupressales; family Cupressaceae; genus Sequoia; species Sequoia sempervirens. The sequence goes on from VDFB02281492.1 coordinate 1,081,777,467, forward strand.
GGTGTTCCTACTTTCTTCTGGTGTTGGTTTCTGGCCTATTGTGTTGCAATTTTTTGCTTTTGCTGGCTGTTTGGGCACCTTTGAAAGCTCCTTTTGCCTCATGGGTATTGGTGCTCTTTTTTTGGGTCATTTTTGGTTGTTGGTTTTCCCTTGGTGCTTGTTTAATGAGTTATTTTTTTATCTTTCAAGGGTTTCTTTTCAAAATGGGGGGTGGGTTGTTGCATTCCTCCTCCAGTGCTGACTCTATGCAATTCCCCTGGCTATTTGAGGAGGTCATGGATTTTTTGGGTCTTAAGAGGGTTGTTCTTAATGACTATTTTACTATTGAGACTGTGATGGAGTGGTGGTTTTCCCTCCATGTTCTTGTTGTGGGTGTTTTCTTGGTTGTGGAAGGCATTCCTACTAACCTCTATTATGCTATTGAGTTGTTGTTGTTGGTTGACCATGATTTCTTGAACCCCCTATGGTCTGTGATGTTTTTATTTTCAATGGGGGTTGTCTTTCTCTTAGAGGATGCTTTGTCGATGGGTTGCTCCTAGATTTTTTTTTAATGGCTGGGCTATGTTTATTCAAGCCCCTGTATTTCTTGGAACAAAAGGGTGCTTATGCTGCCCTTGTTTTTTATTTTTTGTTGTTGTCTAGGATATGTATAAAGTTGTATCTTTTGTCTCAAATGCAGTTTTATCCTAAGGGGATCTTTCTCCTTTCTCCTGTTCTGCCTTTGGTTGCTGAGTTTTCCCTTTCGTCTGGAGTGTTAGCTTTCTGTTAGTATCTTTAGCAAGTGTCTTCTATGGAGGTGAAGGCGACTTCTATTGAGGTGGAGTCTCCTTTTAAGGTGGAGTTGGTTGTGGTGTCTTTGTTGGGAAGCCCTCTATTCTAGTACCTCTTTTGAAGCTCCTATTCAAGTGAATGCTTGTCCTATTGAGGTGGTCCTAGAGGTTGCTAGAGTGTTGTGGCTTTGGTGAAAGGGGATTTCTTATCTTCCTTGGTAGCTACTCCTATAGAGGTGGAGTGGGTGTTTTGTTGAGCTCTGTTCTCTCAAATCTGCTAGATTGTGTTGGCTAGTGGGTTGGTGATTTGGGTGATGGTGTCACTCCTTCTTATGGAAGGTGGTTTTGTATTGACTCTGTTGATGGGTTTAAGGTCCCCATTAAAACCTAGTGTATTGTGAGGGATTTTAGTCCCTATAATTTTACTATAAGTGGGTTTCAGGTTCCCTTCTAAACTCGGTTTGGGTTCAAGATCCCTTGTAAAACTTGGCTTTGTTGGGTTTAAGGTTCCTGTCAAAACCTTCTGATTAGTGCAAATTTGGGTAATTTTGCTATTAATTTGGTGATTTTCTATTGGTTCGTTGCTAGTTGTTTATGTTGTATCCGTGAGCAGCATGTTCTTCTTTGAGTGGGTTTTGAGTCCTCGTCAAAACTTGATTGTTAATGGTTTCGGGTCCATTCAAAACTTGTTGTAAATGGTTTTGGGTCCATTCAAAACTTGTTTTTTCCATATAATCAAAACATATAAATGACCAATACAAAACTAACTTACATTGATTTAAAATTGTACATCATTTATCAAATCCTAATTACATATACACCATCAAGTATGGTGAAGAAAAACTTGAAACAACAATAAATCTATTGTATTATTCTATTTAAAACCTTTCAAAGTATTTACAATTGAATTTTGAGACACATTATTACATACATCTATGGCTACAACTATCCCTCTACAAGTTCTAAGTGAAACCCTAATGGTAGATCAAGTGAAAATTATGGAAACCCTAGAAAGTTTTGCACCCTTTTCTATAAAACATTAAATGACCAACACCAATTTTTGTTAAAGAACGTGAGTATATATTTCAAACCCTGGGTCATTAGTCATGAGGAAGGAAATTTGTGAATCTAGAGCTATGGAGATCTTTTGTGCCCTATCCATCATGTTCATCAATTTTCTCTAAACAAAAATATCATTTTGAGAAAAGGAAACTCCACCAGTGTTATGACAAGGGACCTCACACTTCCAAAGACTACCCAACTCACTTGTCTACTAGTTTTCCCTTTAACTTTAAATCAACTTCCATTACTTTTTCCAACTATACCACTTCCATTCTACCATGTCAATGATGACATTATAGTTAACCATTCACTTCCAAACAATCTCTAATAGAAGACCAAGTTCTATCAAATTTCAATATATTGCTCCATCGTTTTGTACTTAATATATTTTTAACCTAATTTCCAACCTACAACATTGTTGCAAGTAATGTCATCACTCTATGTAAGTGTCTACAATGAAAAATCTAATATAAGTAATACAAGACTATGATAGAGTTGTGAGATTTTAGATGGCTAAAATGAGTCCTTTCCCATGGTTTTATCCTTGAAATTTTCATATGTTTGTGGATTTATCTTTTAGAGATGTGGCTTATGTATTAATTGCCTACTCAGGTTGCTACATTTAAAATATGGTGGTGTTAAAAAGAACATTTAGAGGCCTATTATAGATAAATGAAAGACCATTGAATTCCTTAATAGTACTCAAAACCTATGAACAATGTACAATCTTAAAACTTCACAAAGAAAGATACAAATGTTGATACAACTAATGTAATTGAGACTAGAACTAATATAACTCTGACTAAGACATGTACATGTACAAGATAAAAAATATGATGATGAATTGATGGTCCTAAAAAACCTAGGATGATCTTATCTAAGGGTAAGTGCAAAATAATGGCGGACCAAAAAGGGGTCTTAAGTGGCCACTTTTTTTCTAAGATTAGGAAAGACTAACCTTGGATGAGAAATTGAAGATAGTTACACTCAAAATATGAAGATGCAAAAAAAAAAGAGTCGTAGTACTTTGAATCTACTTTCTAAGCTACTATTTTTTTTTAAATGGTAGTTATTAAGGGGTTCAAAAAAGGGGTTCAAAAAGGGGGGCCACACAAATTGGTTCTTGTTTTTCTCAAAAAACATAACATAACATAACATCCGATGCGGGCCCCCTAAAATGTTAAATATTTTTTATTATTTTAAAAATCACTTTAGTGAGAAATTAGCTAACACCATGTAGTTTATCCTTGAATTTTCTACTAATTTTTTAATGATGTATGATTTTTTACTAATTTTCAAAATGGACACATCTTGAAAAATAAAAAATTGAGCATGCCCACCCCTAATTTTTTTGAAAATTGATTGAAAATCATTTTTTTTGAATATGTGTAGAATGGAGTCTAGTTTCTAAAAATGCAATTTATTTGAAATTTTGATGAACAATTAAAAAATAAAGTCAAAAATACCACACATTGGTTTTTGACAAAAAAAACAGATACATTAATAAAAGAAATTAAAGATGAAAACCTTAACATACTCAAAACATGAAAAAAATTACATGATTAGATAGCTAAAAGAGAGCTCAACATTTTCATGGTTTTTTTTTTATTTGACATTGAGAGTGGTTTTGGATCACTAGGAGTTATAATGCAAATTCTATTTTTTGGAAGATCTTATAATTTTTTAGATAGTCAAATTTCAATAATCAAGAGGTCAAATTTTAATAATCAACAAGTACCATCGTTCTCTCTATATATCTCACTCATTGTTTATCCCTTATGCTTTAGACCTCTCTCTCACTATTTCCATCCCTTTAACTGACTCTCTCTCCCTTGAGATCAAGAATGACCTCTTTAGCTACCCATCCTTCTTTCTCCCTCCCTCTTACCCTCTCGCTCTCTCCTTCCCTCTCTAATTATCTTTATCTTATTTCTCTCTCCCTCTCTCCTTCCCTCCATCCCTCCTCTTTCTCCATTTCTCTCTATCTCACCTCTCTCTCCCTCCCTCCTCTACTTATCTTTATCCCCCCTCTTTCTCACCACCACTCTCTCTCTCCCTCTCTCCCTCTCCCTCCATCTCTCCTTCCCTCTCTACTCCTCTCTATCTCCCCTCTCTACCTACCTCTCCCTCTATCACTCCCTACCACTCTCTCACTCTACACCTCTCTACCTCCCTACCTCATTCCATCTCTACTTCTCTATCTCTCCTCTCCCTCTCTCTACCTACCTCTCCCTGTCACCCCCCTCTCTCTCCCTCTCTCCCTCCCCCCTCTTTCTATCTCTCCTCTCCCTCTCTCTACCTACCTCTCCCTCCCTCCCTCTCTACCTCTCCTTCCCTCCCCCTCTCTCTCTCTCCCTCCCCCCTCTTTTTGTCACTCTCCTCTCTCTACTTCTTCCTATCCCACCATTCTCTCTCCCTCTTTATTTGTCACTCCCTCCTCTCTCTCTATCTCTCTCTCCACTTCTCTCTAAAATAGTGGGAGAGAGAGGAGGAGGGATAAGTAGGGAGGGAGAGAGATGAGATAGACAAAAATAGAGAGAGAAGGAGAGAGAGAGGATGTACAAATAGAGAGGTAGTTCTTAAGCTCAAGGAGAGAGAGTCAAATAAAGGGATGGAGATAGTAAGAGAGAGAGATATAGAGTGTAAGGAATAAATAATGCGTGAGAGAAAGATGATACAACTTGCTGATTACTGAAATTTATCCTCCTAATTACTGAAATTTGACATGTTGATTACTAAATATTGAATAAGTTTGAAAAATTATAAGATCTTCCAAAATTTAGAATTTGAATTATAACTTCTATAAATCTAAAACCATTCTCAAACATCCTAAATTATATACATGAAATATAACTTAAAGTATAAGAAAGTAAATGTCCATATAAATGCTTATTTCATGTATATAGTTTCACTAGAAGAGGAGAGAGAAAAGAGAAAGACGATTTTTAAAAAAAATATAACACACTCACATTATGAGAAATCCCATAATGTGAGCACACTATAACATGATTGTGTTATGAGAAATCCATAACATGAGCTTGTTATAACATGCTCATGATATGTGCAAACCATAATGTGAGTGTGTTATAACATGCTCATGTTTTCTCTTTTTGTGACCAAAAAGTGGAGTGGCCACTTTTTGGTCCCCCATCTTGATGGACATGCCCATTTGGAACTTTATTGTATCTTGTAGATACATTATATTAAGCAAACATGTGACTTGGAATATTAAAGATGGGCATAAGGCTTCATTTTGGAGTGACCCGTGGAATGGTTACGAAAACATTGATAATAATTAAGAATTGGAGGAGTTAAAACTAATATTATTGGAGAAATGGGGATCCAAAGTCAAGGACTATGTCGAAAAAGAGATGATAGATGAACATGTTACATGGAAATGGAAATTGTTTGAAAACATCAATCATTCAACTGATCAAAAGGATAGATTAGAGTAGATTCTCAGGAACATATCGATCTGGTCAGGAGAAGAAGATGAGGTTATATGATGTGGGGGAAGTCTAGAATATATCTAGTAAAATTGGGTTAAAAATACAAGCAGCCATCCAAAAAGAGGATTGGACAACCCACCTCATGTGGAGCAAAAAGTGTCTACCAAAAGTTGGGGCATTTGCTTGAAAAACATTATAGAATTAAATCTTGGTAGGGGATAGGCTGAAGAAGATTAGAATTGCAAGGCCAAACAGATGTAGCATATGCAAAATGGAGGAGGATACATCTAGCTATCTTCTCCTAAAATGTAAGATGGTAGAATTCTATTGGAAAGGTGCGATGATGAAGCTGGGATGGTAGAGCTCACTTCCCAACAACTTGAGAACCCTTTTCAATATGTGGCCCAAACTTAATACAGGGTCAGTTTTCAGTAGCATCTGGGTCTGCACACCCTTAGTTACTATTTGGAAAGTTCAGAAAGAACAAAATTGAAGGTTCTTCTAAGGAAAAGAAATGATCAAAGAGAGACTCTTGATCAAAATATAAGCAAGCACTAATACATTTGACTGCAAAATACGACGAAACTGTCCGAAAAAATATGTAAAATTCGATGTTCGTCGGGTGCTTGTAAAATTTGATGTGTAATTTCCAATTTTTTTGAAAGTTTATCCCCGACGTTCGTCAAAATTTTGACGAACCTGGGGTTCGTCGAAATGTCGGCTATTATTTTCGTCGAATGTTCGACAAACATGAAAAATTAAA
>VDFB02281492.1:1081783610-1081799848 GCA_007258455.2 Sequoia sempervirens
TAATTTCATGTGCAAAATATAATTACTGAAAAAAAATGTTTACCTAATTAAGTCGAAGACAACAGATTAACCCGTATCCTGAAAGCCCTCAATAATTTGGAGAAAAAACTATAAACCCATTAAATTTCATGATTATACCATTAAAAAATATGACAATGCTCTGTTTAAATCACATTCTATATGATTAGTTCATAGTATACCGTCAAAAATAATCATAGTAGTCAAACCCTCGATGCCATAGACATAATAATTCACGAGGGATCAAATTTTGTTCACATTGTATGTAATGGAAAATGATTGCAGTTAAACCCTCAATACCATACAGAGAAATGATTGTAAAACACACCAAAATGCACGCAAACACCGTCGATGCCAACAAAAACCCATTATTGAACAAACAATATTGTAGGAGAAAATACTTGGAGATGTTACCTATAACAAATGAGATATGGTGGAAGTGGCGAAGGTCGGAAGAGGTCGCAACAACAGCAGGGGAAGACCAAACTTGGTGAAAATGATGAAAACTATGGGAGATGATGAGTTTAGGGCTTAGACATGCTCAACAACCCGCAGTTAGGTAAACCCATACGCGTGGTTTGTTGAGTGCATATGGGGCACATGGTTAACATGGTAATGTGGTAGGGTTGAGATTAAAGTGCCAAACTCTTAGCGAACCCACATGTAAAAATGAGTGGGCCCATATACAAACACAAGTTGAAATAGGTTTATTGATAATTAGAAATAGGCTTTTTTTAAAAAAATAATTGGATTTTGAATGAACGGGTATCTGTGAAGTGGTAAAGATGTAGCGGATGGAGGTTTAAAAAAACCCTTTTTGAGCACCTTTTGCTTTACGGGTTCGTCAAGACGCGTTTTAAGTACCCATAAGCCATTTTTTTCTTTTTAAGCTAATAACTCGCTTACGAACAAGTCCAAAAAAAAAACAAAGAAGTCAGACCTATTTTCCACTCTCTACGATGCGTGAAGTTAGCCCTGACGACTACTGATAAGTTTCCCTGGGACTGCCTTCATTTAGTGAAGGAAAGTCTCAAATTGTTTTCAGCTGTCGGAGTAAACAAGTAATTGGGAAAAAATTTGCAACGGTGTCAAATCCTCCAAAGACAATTCAAGTACCATTCATTTTCAGAATATGATACTTATGCCCTGTTTGGCCTTCATCCTCCAATTTTATTTTGGAAGTGGACACGACACCATTTTTTTGTATTTCATTATTTCCTCGCTTTTTGTTTTGGCTATAAGCTTCTTGTCGTGGAAGGAACTTGCTACTCCACCCGAAGGAAGCTTGGCCCTAGTTCAAGTTCAATTGTTCAAAAGGAATCTGGATGCAGAGCCTAAACCAGAGATTCAGGAAGCCTAGGGGAGTAGCAGAAAAGAAAGAAATCAAGAGATCGGGGAAAGGGGAAAAAATATAGTGTAGGCATAGATACCTACAGCTTTGGTACGTGGGTAATTAGTGATTTAGCAGTATCATGTATATACAATTATATAACCTTTTTTTTCAGGTAAGGGTGTAAAATTGTCATGCACAGTCGAAGAGTATGATGATTAAGTAGAGTGAGCAACATGCACTTATTTTGTTTCTATTTAATCTTGACCTTAAAATCTCTTAATAAAGTGTGTGGTAATTTATCCATCTTTTATTTTGAACTAGCTTGCATGTGTTTATACAAATGATGTGGTGATTTTATATTCAGCTATATTTGTAATTGCATATCCTTAATCTAATAAAAATCATAAGAGAATTTAGTATAGATTGTTTTTTAGTGAAAATAATTATTGTTGTATTGATTTAATTCTTTATAATATAAGAATTGGTGTTGAATAGGGTCTTTATTTATATTATGTAAATATATTTTTTATTTTGTCATTATTTATATAGATTTGGTTTTGATTCTTATATTGTATCGTTTAATTTAAAGGATATGTAATGTGAGAGAATCCAAATACAAATATTATGTAGAAGTTAGCTAGAACCAACAACCTCATGAGCCTTGTGAGATTCTTAGGGGTATACTAGTCTTTGATGACCTGTGGCATGCCCAAAAAATTTACTCACTTGAACAAAAACATGCCCAATTTTTTTATTACTTAATAGCAACATTTCCCACACACACATGACAAGATAACATTCACGCATCGAATGACATTGCACGTGCAACATCAACACCAACACACTACTCGTGAGTGAAGGAGAGGAATGCGAGTGAATGTGTGGAATCATTCGCACACACCCCTATATGAAGATTGGTTAACCTAGGTGGGTTAGGTGTCTACCACAAAATATTTTGAGAGAAAACCACTCCAGAGTTGTTCCCTTCGGGTGTCTATATGTAAATGCGGTGGTCATGCCACCATGGCACAACCGATGGCCTAAGTCAATTATCCCTAAATAAACCAAACCTATTTAACTACTTTGATCATTTATTCAAGAGAGCTATAGTTATAGAGCATTACATTTGAAAGTGCTACCTTAGGAACAATTAACTTATTGATCATAGGTTCTCTACTTTTTGGAATTAAAATAAACTAACTTGTAAACATAATGCAAATTCGTCACAAACTCCCTAACCTTAAATTAAAGCAAAAATATCATTGGGTCATGAGTTTCTATCATTCAACTCTCTTTTTGTATAAAATAGGTTTATGATAACATTTTAAAATTTTAACCTAAAATAAATAAAAGAACAAACAACTTAACATTCTATCTTATGCTTCCTAAATTTAAATGAGCAATTGCTATGCTAATAACTATAATAGTTCAAGAATCCCTCCACAATTTCCCAACAATTAAAGAAATTTTGAAAGGTCATCAATAAATTAGTATCATGAATTTATTTATATAGTTAATTTAACATATATAGACATATACTTTTCTTTCTTGTTTTATTAAAATTGTCATTAACTTTAGTGCATGAATTATTTTATTACCAAAGTTGAATTATAGAGTAAAATTGTGCAAGAATAAGATATTCCTAAAATTTATTTATCATGTTTATCAAGAGAATTAATAGGAAAGACGATTCATTTGAGTAGTACATTGTTAGCAACCAAAGTAACTGCAAAAATCATTTTCTTCTTTAGCTACACAAATAGGGATCATGAGTGTAAGGTGATAGAAGAAAAGGATGGTATTACTACTTTAGTCATTATCTAAAATGCACATATCAAATATAATATAAAAAAGTGTTAGTCACAAACTTTTTTATTATCTTAAGAATTATTTTATTTTACTTTAAAACTATTTATCTTATTTTTAATACTCTTATTCTCCTTGTACATAAAATAATTATTTTTATTTTTTTGAAGAATTCCAACATTCATTATTTAAATTATTTTATTTTATTTATACTTGAAAGAAATAAATTATATCGACCACCACCCCTTCAATACATCCATTCAAGAAATTGATGCTCACCCGTGCTTGGCTCCGCCTCCCAGCCACATTCATGCCAATTCCCCAGACTATAAATTTCTATAGAGGATCGTCCTCTTCAACACCCAATTTCGATTGTAGGTACCTTTCATTCCTCCACACCACCGTGACCACATCGGCTTGACCATTATTTCCTCCACCAGTCACTCAGGTTCCCCAGCCTCCAACAACGGCTGGGCTTAAACATCACACACTAAGCATTGACTTAGTGTGTGTTGTTTCATGTGGGCCCTACCTTTTATCTCCGTTTCGCTTTGGTGACAATGCCATTAGTTGGAATCTGTTTTAATGTTTATTTATGTTATTTCACCGTCAAATCTTCGTCCGTTTGTTTTTACCCTTTATTCTTTTTTTCTCGCTCATAACCATATTATTTTCCTTTACTGCTGTTTGCACTTAATAATTATAATATATAAGGTATTTTTTAGTTTGAATACTTAAATTATATTTAATATATTTATATTATTATTCAATGTTTATTAAATAATATTAATTATTAATGATAAATATTATAAAATTATATTTATTAATATATTTAATATTAATAATTTATTATTATTTAAATAATATTAATCATTATTGAATAATAATAATTTTTATTTCACAACTAACAATATTATTTTTATTTGTTAATTATTGTAATTAATAGCAATAATATTTAAACAATTATTTAATTTGATTACTTAAACTTTTTTTTAAGTTATATTTAATATATTTAAATTATTATTTAATATTTATTAAATAATATTAACTATTAATGATAAGTATTATAAAATTTTATTTATTAATATATTTATATATTGATATATAATATAGCCAATATTAAAATTTATTATGATTAAAATAATATTAATTATCTTTGAATAATAATTATCTTTTGAATAGGAGATGGGAGGAAATGGTGCAAGGTGGAGCATCGGAGCAAAATGTTGCAGAAGGCGAAACGTGCCAGGATGCAACCGGATAGGAGAAAAGGAGATGGGGTGATGAACCTGAGGATACGCTTCTGATCAAAACAAGGCTCGAATTAGCCAAGGGTAAAGAGGCAACCCACATTCCTCAATGGGTGTTTTCGAATGGGAGATGGATTGATAAATGCAGTCCCGGGTATAAGCTTCAGGAAGATGACTACGGAAACAAACAAAATTGGAACGATCGGAGGAATGGCTTTCATAGTGATTATCAAAAAGGAAGTTGGCGTACAAAATCCAGCAGATGGATCCAAAAGGAAAATTTAAACACTAGCGATTCTAGGAGTGGGCGGTTCGGGAAAAATGGAAGCCCTAGGGCACTGGGGGCAAGACACTGGAGCAACTCCAGGGATAGAAATTTTGGCTGAAATAACAACCTCAGTCAAGAAGATTTGTGGCAAAGGAAGATTGACAATAATAGCAAGTAGAGCCCCCAAGATTATCGCCCAGGAGAAGATCACACTTGCAAGGTCAATTCCCAGCACTACGGAGCCCAATGGCATAACAAGGGGCCACCAAGAGGTCCGAATCAACAAAACCCCAAACGAATTTGGAAAAGGGGAGGCCTTTTTGGCGGCAGAAGAAGGAATGAAAGTGGATCGGAAACAAAGGCTAAGCCTTGGGGTAGTAAGCTTTTCACAATGCCAGTGGAGATCATAGAGGGAAGAGTGGAGAGGTTGCATGATCATGCCCTCTTTGCGAAATGGTGTGGCCCAGGTGATCCGAAAGAAGAAATCATGAATTGGTGGCAGCAAAACTTTAAAGACCAGGTAAGTATTAACCCCCTTCCTAATGCCTTTTACTTAATAGAATGTATAGACTGGAATCTAAAATAGCAAATAGTGTTTGGCAAACCCCTATTCTTTAATGGCCATAACTTTCATTGCAAAAATTGGGAATCCAACTTTGACCCATGGCATTACAAGATCAAACAAACCCCAACATGGTTAAAACTGATTGACCTCCCATAAGAATATTGGAGTGTGGAGGCTATGACTAAAATTGGTGATTCCTTAGGGGTTTGCTTGGGAATAGATTAAGATTTCATAAATGGGAAAGAAGATGCAGAGGAAAACATCCTGGTAGAAATTAAGGAAGGTGTAGGGATCTACAAGAGCCTGGAAATCATCTCGAAGTTTGGGTTTTGGATTCAGAAAGTAGCCAAGAGTGATGTCAACAAGATAGGGAAGTGTCTTTCCAGAGAGGATATCAAGAATGGAGGCTCTGGTAGAGCAGAAGAGGATAATCCCACTGATAGTAAGAAAAATACCAAAATAGGTCCATTAGTGAATTCTGGTGGACATGGAGGTAAGTCAAGGAATCAAGGGGTGTTGGCCTAGTTCAACTGTCTAGAAAGAGCCCCAAAAAAATAAAATTGGGAGACCTTGAATGGAAAGCAAATATAATCTTAAGTCAAGACATGTCAAATGCTGAAGAAGTAACCTTGCAGGCTCAAAAGGATTTGAGCACTCTCTTGGAGCACACCAAAGACTTGGAAAAAGTCATTTCATCACAAATAGGAGAAGTCTTGAGCAACAGAAAGAACCCAGATACCACAAGTCTGGAGACCAGGTATGGTCAAGGAAGAAAAGTAGAGGAATCAAAGGAAAAGGAGGAGATAGGTGTTAAAGAAGGTAGTGCATCTCAAAAGTATCATTTTGAGGAAAAGGAGGAGGAAGAAAACTCCCAATCATATTATGAATTAGGCGAAGATTGGGTATCGGATGAAGAGAATGTAGAGGAAGCTGAAGAAGGGGAATTGTGGGAGGAAAGAATGCTGGAACATAACCAATCCAAGATAAATAAACCAAATATAAAAGGGAAGGGGAGGAGAGGCCCTCAAACCAATAAAGCCAAATTGGAAATAGCAGCCAATGTGGCAGGACAAATAAAACTTTGGAAAGGGAAGGAGGCTCTCCTTCCCTAGCCACAATGAGAATCATAACATGGAATGTTAGGGGCTTAAACGCCCCTAACAGATGGTGCATGGTCAAGCGCCAAATTGACCATTCAAAAGCGGATATATTCATATTACAAGAAACAAAGTGGGACTTAGAAGAGATCAAAAATAGAATGAAATGGTGGAAACAATGGGATGGTTGCTATGTAAGGGCGGAGGGAGCTTCAGGAGGGCTAGGTGTTATCTGGAACCCCCTCACAGTATCAGGAGAATTGTTGGAGGAAAATAAGAATTGGTTAGCAATAAAAGGTAGAGTGTTGCAAATAAATGAGCAGTTCACACTAATCAATACTTATGGCCCCACCCAAATAGGAGAGAAAAGAGCAATTTGGCAACAAATCACCCATGCCATTTCAAACCATGGAGGAGAAAAAGGAATCATAGCAGGTGACTTCAATGCAACCCTAAACTGTGAAGAAAAGAGAGGTGGGATAGGGAGAACTACAAGAGTCCAACATGACTTCCAAGAGTTTGTAGATAACAACCATTTGATGGATATAACTATAAAAAATGGCACCTTTACCTGGACAAATAAAAGGAAAGGATTTACAAACATAGCTGAGAGGCTGGATAGATTTCTTCTATTTGGAGAATGGGGAAGAAGCAACCAAACATATGAAGCTACTATCTTACCCTACGTGGGCTCAGATCATTTCCCAGTGCAACTACTAATATAGCTAGACACAGCCCCCGCTGGCTGCCCTTTCAAGTTTGAGAAAATGTGGCTTAGAGATGAAAAGCTTCCAGAATTGATTAAGAAATGGTGGAAGGAGCCCCAACTAGGGAACCACTCTTGTTTATATATTCTGAATAGAAAATTGAACTATGTGAAAAATAAACTAAAGGAGTGGAATAGAGATCACTTCAATAATATCTTTCAAGAGAAAGATCAGGTGACCAAAGAACTATGCACTCTTAATGAACATATCATAGACAAAGGAATGGATGGGGTGGACTTTGAGTTCAAAAAATCTCTCAAAGAAGAATTGTTAGAGATCTTGAAAAGAGAAGAATGCTTTTGGAGGAAAAAATATAGGGAAACATGGATCAAGGAAGGAGACTGCAACACAAAATACTTTCATAGAACAACAGTATCCAACAGGATCAGGAACAGAATAACATCCATAAGAAGAGAAGATGGATCGCTAGCCCAGTCATTGGAGGAAGTAAATGAGGAGGCCATTAATTTTTTCCAAGCAATATTAAATAGACCATTGGAGAATAATGAGGAAGTCAGAAATAAAATGCTAGCTTCAATCCCAAAGATCATAGGGGAAGAACATAACAAAATGATATTCAAGAAAATAAGTAGAGAAGAGGTGAAAAAGGTGACTTTTCAACTAAATCCAGATAAATCGCCAGGCCCAGATGGCTTTCCTGCTTGTTTTTTCTAGAAATTGTGGGAAATAGTAGGAGAAGATCTATACCTAGCAATAGAAGAATCAAGAAAAAAGATGACCATGTTGGGAGCAACAAATCACACATTCTTGGCATTGATCCCAAAGAAAAAGGACCCTATGAAGATAGGAGACTATAGACCAATTGCTTTGTGCAATACTGTGTATAAATTTATCATGAAAATAATATCAAATAGACTGAAGGGAGTTATGGATAACATTATCTCAAAGGAACAAAGTGGTTTCTCCCTGGGCAGGTCAATTGTGGAAGGCATAATATCAACTCATGAAACCCTGCACTCGGCCAGAAAGGTAAGAGATCCATGCATGATTATCAAGTTGGATATTCTTAAAGCATATGATATGGTGGATAGAGAATTCCTACTGGAGGTTTTCAGGAGGTTTGGCTTCCAAGAGGATTGGGTTAAATGGATTAAAATTTGTATCTCCACAACGAAATTCTCAGTACTAGTTAATGTGACAGCTCGGGGTTTTTTCACATCTTCGAGAGGGATAAGGCATGGAGATCCCCTCTCCCCCTTCCTATTCATCATAATGGCAGAAGTTATGGGACGGGGGATAACAAAATTAAGGCAGGAAGGAAAATGGAAAGGAGTGAATGTTGCCAATGGTGTTGAAAATTCAACACATCAACAATTTGCTAATGACACAACTCTATTCGGAATGGCTAGCAGAAGAGAAGCGAGAACCATCAAATATTTTTTGGATGAATATTTCCAACCATCAGGACAAAGCATAAACTGGCATAAATCTGAGGTCTTTTTTCTCAATACTCAACTGATCCTTCAAAGAGATTTGGCAAGAATTTTGGGATTGAGAGTGGAAAACTTTCTAGGTAGATTTTTGGGCACCCCCCTTTTTGTAGGCATCAACAAAAAATGCTATTGGGAAGAGCTAATCAACAGTTGCAAGAATAAGCTGGGGACTCAGAAAGGGAAATGGATTTCGGTAGTAGGAAGATTATTGATGGTGAAGGCAGTTCTTTCAACAATACCAATTTATTCAATGGCATGCTTAAAAATTCCATCAGCAGTGGATGAAAAGCTTAATCAAAAATTTTGAAATTTTTTCTGGAGTGGCACAGGAGATCATCAAAAATTTCCTCTTGTGGCCTAGAAAAAAGTTTGCACCCCTAAAGATGCTGGTGGAGCAGGTCTTAGACAATTAAGACTGATGAACATGGCAGTAGGTGCAAAAATGGTCTGGGAAATGTATGCAAAAGGAGATCAAAGATGGGTCAGGATCTTGAGGAGAAAATACCTAGACTCAGACTCTCCAACCCAAATACTTAGAATTGTGAACCCTCCTCGAGGCTCGGCCATTTGGAACTATTTGATGGAATGTAGGATATAATCACAAAGCATGTGACCTAGGAGTTGAGGGATGGTAAGTCAGCATCCTTCTGGTAGGATTCATGGAATGACAAGGAAGTGTTAGCAACTCTTCCTGGTCTGGACTTGATCATAACAGAAACTATAAGAACTTGGGGTGAGAAGGTATGTAACTATGGAAGGATGATAGTTAGGGAGGGATTACAAGAATGGGAATGGAACTCCCTACAAAATGTAGAAGCACCACAGTACTAGAAGGATGCTTTAACGACAATATTGAAAGAAATAACTTTCTTTCCTTCCAATCAAGACGACATTATCAGGTGGTGTGGTTCCATGACTGGGACATATGCAGTCAAGCTTGGCTATAGGCTAAAGGAACAAGCAGAGGCAAGACAAAATTGTCTGAGCAAACTACTTTGGGGGAGAAATTGTCTCCCTAAAGCAGGAGTATTTGCTTGGTTGGAATTTCAAAAAAATATCTTATCTGAGGATAGATTAGCCACTTTCAGAATTCAGAGCCCAAGGAGATGTATTTTATGCAAAAATGATAATGAAACCTCATACCACCTGCTACTTAACTGCCCTTATTCAATGCAATGTTGGCAACATTTCATGAGAAAACTCAGTTGGCAAAGCCCCTTACCAAAATGCCTACTAACATGGTTCAATATGTGGCCTCTTCCCAGAAGGAAGGCAATATTTGACAGTATTTGGCCCATAGCCCCATCAATAATAATATGGGAAATCTGGAAGGAACGCAACATAAGGATCTTTCAAAACAAGGAAATGCAACCAACAAAGTTGTGTGAGAAAATCAAAGGAATGATCATTGAAACAGTAAATGAAGCAGTCAAATCAAATTCAGGGAAGAAAGGAACATATTCGAATTGGGATGACCAGATGAAACATGCTTTCAAGGGGCTCCTTATCCCTAAAATTATAGGGCTAGGTCACAAGGCTTCTCAACAAAAGAGAAAGGAAGTTAAATGGGAACCTCCGGGAAGTGGGTGGATCAAGGTCAACTTTGATGGGTTATCTCGAGGCAACCCAGGCCTAGGTGGTGGTGGATGTGTAGCTAAAAATGAGAAGGGGGAGACAATGGCAGAGAATTCCAGACCTCTAGGAATCTGCACAAACAATGAGGCAAAATTCCAAGCAGCTCTAATGGGAATTCAGTTGGGCATATACTTAAAGGCAAAAAAGATTCATTTAGAAGGAGACTCCCTAATCACTATAAAATCAATAAGACAGAAAAACTGTCCCAACTGGAAACTAAATCACTAGCTCTAGGAAATTACACAACTTCTAAGTGGGTTCGAAGATTATAAAGTATCACATATTTTTAGAGAAGGGAATCAAAGAGCAGAATTTTTGGCGAAAGAAGCAGTAAGCAATAACTAAGGCTAAGATTTTTCAAATACCTGGGAATTTTTGAATTTTAACGACTAGCTTTACTTCTGGACCCGCTTACATATGTTCACAGCGTCGTCAGTTTTCTAGTTGTGCCGGTTTTACACGGGTTTCTTGGGTTGTGCTCATGTGGATCCCATGTGGCAAGGCAAATGTAAAGCATCACTCACTCAGGGCCCACCATGGATCCACCTAGACCTAGGGAAGTTCCTTTGTAAATCGATAATCTTGAAACAAAAGAATATAGCCTTATACGTGTGAAGTACGTGATAGGACATCTAATAAGGCCTTTCCGTCAGTGATGAGCTGGGATAAATTTTCCATCCGCTAAAAGAACTCATTTGTAATAGTCAGGTAGCCAAAGGACATACTTCCTAATAATGGGGTGCTAAGCCTTGGTTTCAGTGCTGAATGCAAATTTATTATCTTGAAGAAGCCTCTTGAAGTATCGATTATAGTTTGTAAAGATAGAGCGACAGGTGGGATACAGGTGCCTTTCGTTTTCAATAGGTGTAAGCAGACAACTCTTAGCTTATAATGGAGACTCTGCTAGCTCTTAGTTCGGATAAACAACAACAAGCTTTTAGAGGCGAAATCTCGGATAAACATCTCCAAGGGATGCTTTCGTCACCACACCTAGTAATCCTTTTGGGTAGTAAAGCAGGTCCTGGGTCTTGAGTTCCTACGAGCCTATCATAGGGCAAGGTCCAATTCTGAAATTCCTGCTATGTTTCTGGCAGTTTTTTTGTAGATGGAGGTTTCGAAGGAGAATGCCAAAAAGCTTACTCAGATGGTCTTCAAGCATGCCTGGTTAGCGGAAATCGATGCATCATTGGATAATGTTGATGAAAATAAACTGATACCCATGCCTCAAAATTACTACACGATTTGCATGCATGATAGGGAGATTATGAAGTTTCCTTTAATTCAAACCATAGAGCCTGGAATTTATGAAAAGCTCTGGGATGTTCATGAACATAGCATCTTTTTCCTACTACATGTTGCGAAGTTGGTCACCAATTTTCCTCGTGGTTGGGCCTTGCACTATGTGGAGGATGAAGAGCTGGTGAATGAGATTGTGGTCAATGATGAGGAAGACTGGGAACTAGGGTTGGGGGAAGAATGACGCAAAAATGATGAGCGGGATCTAGAACAGAAGGCCAAAAGCCCAACTCATGCCAATTGTGGTCCAGATTGTCCAATGATTGCAGACTTCAAAGCCTGGCAGAAACGCTTCGTCTCAGACGAGGATAGTGATGAGTAAGGTTGGTGATCTGGTGTCTAAAGGTTTTTTGCATAATCTATGTTGTAAAATTTGCTATCTATGTAAAGGTTTCTTTAGTCAGTCTATTCAGTATGGTTAGTAGGGTCCATAAGATTTTTTGGTGTCAGCTCGGTCAATCTGTAGTCTAGTCTAGGATAATATCTGCAACATTTCCAGGCTTTTGTCTCTTGCCCTGGATTTTTTGTCTTGAAAGTATTAAAATAGGAAGTCAATAGGGAGAAATCTAGCATGCAGAGTATATGCTCAATGTACTACCAATTGTAATATCTTTTCAAAAAGTAATACAGGGTGTTGCCCCATATAGCAGTAATTTAACTATAAATATATATATATATATATATATATATATATATATATATATATATCTTTTGAATAAATATTACAAATATTATATTTACTAATTATACTTTATATATAATATATTATTAAACTACCAATATATATAATTAAATATTAGTTATAGTATATTTAATGTATTTAAATTATTATTAAGTAATATTATTAATTATACATCAATATATAGTATAATATATTTATTCACATAATATAGTATTTAAAAATTTAATATATATTTATTAATTATCATTAATATATAATATATTATTTAAACTATAAAGAAATATATTTATTTTAAATTATTATTATTTGAATTATTATTTAATCATTATCAAATAGTTTTTTTTTTTTAGACTGCAGGAATCGGGTAGCACGACCCCCTATAAACTGCAGTGCGCCTGGTAAAATTTTTAACTTGACCGGCGGCGCTGGCGCGACACGCCCTCTGGTACCACGGGACGGGGGGAGACTAGAACTCATGACCAACAGAGCCGCAACGGAATTACTTAGCCAACCGAGCTAGGGCCCCCGCCCAATCATTATCAAATAGTAATTTAAATATATTAAATATAATTTAAATGATAAATAATGATAATTATTAAAAATATAACATATATAATCATATAATATGTTTAATATTATACAATAATGATAACAATTATATAATAATAAATAATAATATTACTATTATTACTAATATTAAATATATTATACATCATCATATAAATATATTAATAATTAATATTATTTAAACTATATTTAAAACATAAAATATTAATATTAATGATAACATATTATTTTTATAAAAATAATATTAAATAATTATTAAATATATAATACATTTAATATTAATGATATTATATTTAATCCTATTTAATAATGAGAATAATTATATAATAATAATTAATAATTAATAACTATTATTAATATGAATATTAAATATATTAGTTATTTATATTATATTAAATATGTATTTTATTTATTAATTATTATAATTATTATTAATATTAAATATATTACGTGATTAAATATATTATATATTTAACAATTATCATTAATATATGATATATTATTTACGATCAAGTTCTCTCTCTCTCACACACAAAATATTAAATATATTATCATTAATTATATTATATCATGTAACATCAATATATATAAATGTTAATATTAAAATTTTGAAATTAAAATTAAGTGCATTACATGATTAAATATATTAATAATTAGCAATTATTACAATTTTTTTATGTGATCAAATTATTCAATTGATTAGTGAAAGGAATAAGTTAAACTTTGACTAATTAAGTGACACCCCTAAGATCTACTTAACTTTGACTAACCAATTTCTCTTCCATGTAATAGTTAGATATGTTATATATTTAATAATTATCATTAAAAGATGATTTATCATTTAAACTATATTTAATATATTTAAACTCCTATTTGATAATGATTAAAGTATAGTTCAAATCATTATCATTTAAGAAAAATATATTTCTTTATAATTTAAATAATATATTATATATGACTAAATATATTATATATTAATATGTAATTATTAATATTATTTAATAATCATTAAATAATAATTTAAATATATTAAATATTGTTTAAAAATATTTAATTATCATTATATATTTCTTGATAGTTTAAATAATATATTATATATTAATTATAATTATTAATATAATATATTTAAAATTTAATAAAAAATAATTATTAAACATTAATATTATTTAATAACATATTGAATAATAATATAAATATAGTAAATATAATTACAAAATAAGTTTAAGTATCCAAATTAAAAAATAGCTTATTAACTACAAACGTAGTAAAATAATATGGTTATCAGCGAAAAAAATAAAGAGTATTTACCAGCAGAAGAGAAGAAATGACGGTGAAATAATATAAATAAACATTAAAACATATTCCAACTAACGACATTGTCACCAAAGCGAAACGAAGATAAAAGGTAGGGCCCACATGAAATAGCACACACTAAGTCAATGCTTAGTGTGTGATGTTTAAGCCCACCCTCCAACAACATTGCTATAAACATGGATGCAATGTCTGTGTTCACACAGTATTTCCCATTCCCATTCAAGTATTCATCACCCAACACCATTCTTAATGCATATAAAACCACCCTGACTCTGTTTTGAAAACTTCCATTAGCCGCTTCTCAAAGATATCACCATAGAAGGCCATTTGTCACTTCCTTGACCTTAGACAAATGTAAGTATTCATGTTCTTCTCTGCTTGTTACATAGTGATGGTGCCCATCTGTTCATTGCTAATATAGGCCAAGCATTATCATTCCAAAGTTATATGTCGTACTCTTCTTAGCTATATTTAACGTTTCATGATATTTTCCATCCCATCTGACTGACTTGTATATGGGAGTTAGCCTATGATCTTTCAAGATGACTATGAAAAGTGTGCAAATCCCCATTGATGTGAGTTCAATATCCTTCACCGTCATATCCATG
Source organism: Sequoia sempervirens (assembly GCA_007258455.2). Classification (NCBI taxonomy): domain Eukaryota; kingdom Viridiplantae; phylum Streptophyta; class Pinopsida; order Cupressales; family Cupressaceae; genus Sequoia; species Sequoia sempervirens. The sequence continues at coordinate 1,081,798,271 of VDFB02281492.1, forward strand.
ACTATTTTCACTACGTCATCTGTGATTTCATTTCCCTCTAGGTATATGTGTGATATGGTGAATTCTTCAAACAATTTTATGACCTCCTTAATTTTCCTAAGCCAATTCCCCAACTTCCAATTTGGCATTTGTCTTGTTTGCATGGCATTGATTATGAGTTATGAATCTCCTTTTAGATGATTTTTGTCACATTTTAACTTCCTTACTACCATTATTCCCAGTAAGGCCACTTGACATTCGGTGTTGTTATTGGTTTTCCTCCCTATCTTCTTCTCAACCATCCTTAGAATCCTCCCTTTATGATTTTTAATGACACACCCTGCGCTAACTATCCCTATATTGCCACATGTTCCTTCGTCAAAGTTGATCGTTGTCCATCCTACCTATGGAGGCTCCCATTTAATATCCTTTCTAACAACTACGAGAAGATTAACCTGTCCAACCCCATAAACCGATGGAATGCTCAAATTCTTCTATTTCTTTGTCAAGAGCTCATCCCATATACTATATCTACTCTTCTTTAGACTTTGGTTTTGTATTGCATTGTTTTTTTTATTATACTTCACTACTGGATTTGACACCATTTTCCGACGGGCGTTCGTTGGTCATTCAACAAATCTCTGTCGGAAGAGCGATGCAATGGCGAAAATCTTTTCGTCGCAAGGCCAACGACAAATTAAACGTCGAAATAACGGCGAAGAATCGTCGGTCGGCAGCATCGTGAAATACCTCAGGATTTTGTCGAAATATCGACGAAACCTTTGTTTATCCACCGACGAATTACACCAAAAGTTCATCGTCGGTTCGAGAAAATGGGCAAGTAGTAGCGTGGAAAAAACATGGAACGTTCGTCGAAATAGCGACGAAATACTAAAGTAGTAGCGTCGAAAGAACACCAAAAGTTCATCGAATGTGCGATGAAATACTAAAGTAGTAGCGTCGAAAGAACACCAAAAGTTCGTTGAATTTGTGACAAAATAGGCAAGTAGTAGCATCGGCTGCGCACCAAAAGTTCATCGAAAGTGCGATGAAATTAGCAAGAAGCAGCGTCGAAACAACGCGAAAAGTTCATCGACTTTGCGACGAAATTAGCAAGGAGTAGCGTCGGAAGAACACTAAAAGTTCATCAAAAGTGCGACGAAATTGGCAGGGAGTAGTGTGGTAGCAACGCTGAAATATCATCGGAAGGGTGACGAAATGTGTAGGGAGTTACGACGAAATCGTCATCGCAGCTATAGAAACTTCGTCGAGCCTTTCTGTTGATTCGTCGGTGGTTATCGTCGAAATTGCGACGAAGAAGCAAAATTTAAAAAAAAAAATTTATATATTCGTGGAAATGTACCATTGCGGAGACTAATGAATGATTATACATATAGACTGCATATTGGTTTGATGCTTCAAACGATGCATTTCTTATATTGAAAAGTGCATTACCTTATTGAGCTTCTCTTTGTTTTGAGTATAGTTTAATATTCTCTACTTAACAAGGCCAACCACGTGATGGTGGAAGCTGATTTGGCTCCCCCACCCTCACATCACTCAATTCCCATACCTAATCATATAACATTAATCATTGAT